>JAAXYW010000034.1:0-81291 GCA_036851895.1 Orthonychiurus folsomi | reverse complement strand
ATTTTGTGCAGGGGATATTGGAAATGCTTGTAAGGTAAATCTTGTTCTACAACTCATTGCCGGAGTCTCGATTTCTGCACTTGCTGAAGGTCTTGCACTGGCCGACCGCGCCGGACTGGCTCAGGTCGACATCATGGAAATCATCAATTTAACTGGAACATGTTCTCCATTGATCCGTGCTAAGGGAGCAGGTAAATAAAAATAATAAACACAATTCAGGCCACATTCCGACACTTCCTTTCCAATTGGTTAAGCTAACGATCACTCTCTGTTGTCCTATTAAAAATACCTCCTTTTCACATCAGCACTACAGAGGTGACTGACTCATATTGCGCAGTGTGAGTTATTCGCAACTTTTGGTTTATTTTCAGCTATCTTGGAAGGAAATTTCGCTACTCAGCAGCCGTTGCAAAATCTTCAAAAGGACCTGAATCTTGTTTTGGGGATGGGAAATCTTTTGGATCAGCCTCTTCCACTGGCTGCATCTGCCAACGAAGTCTACAAGCATGCTAAACGCCTTGGCTACAGCGAGCATGATGCTGCGGCAGTGTACATTCGAGCACGTTTCTAAGTTCATTAGTTTTGTTAACTTAACGTTTGTTTCTACGATTGGCATATTCTAAAATCTTTAAAAACAATTTAATCATGTTCTTGTTCTCTATTTTATCGTGTTAAAGATAAAGCTTCAAAGTATACCTACCTACAGTAAGTCTGCACACGTTTTAGCTTATCTCCAAAATGAAAAGTGCAAAATTAATTAGGAGTAGGATTTTAGTTTATCGTCTGAAAATTTCTTACCACTAATCTTCAGAGAATAAATTGCCTGTTTTGTGTTGCATAAAATAAGAGTTTGAGGATTTGTCGTCACCCCTTGATGTTGATACCTTAGAGATTCCTCTAGCTTGTTGTCCCACTTTCGACCAGCTGCGACAATCCTCCCGAACAGATAAGTAGAATACTTCAAGAGCTAAGTAATTCACTGAGTGTTTAGCCTACTGACAAAGTGGTAATTTTATACGCCACTCCGTTTTTTAAAGTGTTTTTTAAAGTTGAAATGGGGGGAGCACATCTTAAGTTAATGATAGCAATCAAAACATTTAGTTTTGATTCCATTTAATGCTATTGCACCAAAGCAAGGATAGTCTGGTCTCTGGTGAGGTGTGCTTGGGAATTTCCGTCAAACTGAAGTCCATGTCATGTCATTTAGAAGCTGAAGTACCCAATATATTTATAACGTATGATCATGTCAGAGATATATCAGTGTAATCACTTGTCTTAAAGTTAGTTAAAGATTTTGAGAATAAAGTTAATATTAAATATAACTGAAGTTTTGCCTAATCATTTTTAATGTTAAAGAACAAATAACGGAAAAGTAGTCAAAAATATTCCATAGATGCCTTTCGATTGATATACGTTAATGTTTTGATTTAGGTTAAGTATTTAAAGTAAAGAGTAGTTAACTAAGTTTTGTTACGCTACGGCCAGGAAGATGAAGTTAAGTGGAAGAAATCTGTGCTCAGTTCCGTAGATGCTTAAGGGCAGTAAAATTTATTTGGTGAAATTTAACATTACATGTTAGCCAAGTTTTCGCAATGAAGAAGATTCCTTCCCAGGACATAAATGAATCATTATTAACTGAATGAATCATTGAGCGATTATTGGCAATTTTGTTTTCGGATGCATACGCCGATTTACTTATTGAGTCATTTTATACCATATTATGTTGCATCGTTTAATGTTAGTCTACCCAATTCTCCGGATGAGCAGCATATCAGAGGTTCAACTTAATTTTGTACATTAGTCGAGCTTACTTGATAAGTGACAAACTGTGAGAAATATCGTTCCAATTACTGGTTATTAAAAGTACAGTTATGAAATTGGTTGGCGTGTCATTAAATCTACCACCTTACCGGGCACTGAAATACTACAAAATCGGATTTGTGTTGCAATTACAGAATCTGAAAAGTGAAACCTTGCAGCTAGTATCAAGATTTCTTTGTTTTAGATTGGTTTGTTGGAGTAATATAAAGATAACGCCATTATAAAGACAAGAATTTTCATGCCCAACAATGTAGAAATGTGGTACAATTTTATGCTTTTTAATTTAAATTAAGATAAAAATAATAGTCGTGATTTGAATTTTGTTAACTTCATTAGGAAATAAATAAATACTACGCCAATCTTAAGTTGCAAAACTATAGGAATCTGTAGGCCAATTACAGCGAAAGCCAGTTCACGATGACGGACATTGGATGCTTTTTGGTGTTCCTGTCCTGGCTAAAGCAAAAGTTTACGCATAGGGTTCTTTTTAATGTATTGCTTGCTGTAATGTATCAATCCATCATTACTAGTAATGGATTTTGTCATAAGCTGATAAAAGTATCCAGTCTCTCTTAAGCAGCTACTTCAAATATCATAAGCAAAAGAAAGCGCTAGCGGCTAAGAAGGTATTTCTTGAGTTGATTTATTAGTTCTAAATAGCTTTCATGAATTACAATTTGATAGGGTAGACCAATATTGACCTTAGGTTTTGGATACATTAAACTGTGATACTGGAAGGCAGACGTTAAACTCGTTCGCAACAAGCAGAATTGAGAAACACGTTAACTGTGCTTTGAGTGAAATGAAGAGAAAGCTTCCAATTGTGAGACATTTATCCCAAAAGTTGTAGCACGTCCGGTCATCGAATTGAATTCATGCTGTTGCTGATCACAGATGAGACCCCTGTTTAACAGGATTTAATTTTTGTGATATATATTATATATTACACATTTCAATCAAGATTGTTCAGGATGAAGTGAAAAAAGAGACAGATCGGAGGAATGAGAATAATTACGCCTTTTTTATTTTCAATGTTGCTTCGATTAGAAAAGGCCAATGAATAATGAAAATCCCTCAGCATTCACTTTCGACTTGGGGCTGTCCACAATACTGAAGCGCAAGGAAAACAAACCTTTTGAAAGGTCCAAAAATTCCTTACAATTAATTAGCCACTACATAAGCACAATTAGTCAAACTCTAAAACATGTTTCAACACTAATAAATAAATAAATAAATATGCTAATTCCATTCTGGTCATGCACCAAATCTTACACTTTTCAGTTCCGTACACTGAACTGTACTTGTAGTTAGTCCTAAAGTCCAAAACCACAATGATTATAGTTAAATATCAAGCTCAGTTATGCACGACTAAAATTACTTCTTTTTATTGTATAAAAATCTATTCATTTGAGAGCGTAGATCTAGTTCTAGACTAGGCCCATGACACTGCATGGAAACTCGTAGACAACATAGTTGGTCGCGATATTTTGATTTTCTGAATATTACCATAGTTTAGTATAACTACTCTTTCTTGCCATTTCTCTTAGGGAGTGGGGTCCCTGCACCAGACGGTTCACTGTTGAGTACAACATCTTCTGGGATCAACGAAGGGGCTGCGCGGAGCGATGATTGTGGTCCATTAATAGCATTCGGCTTTGGGGTGGCTTGATTGCCTTGCTGCTGGTCATGTTTTTGTTGTTGCTTAACAATACTTGCGTAACTACGGATAGCGGCTCCAGGATTTCCTCCTTGAAAATTTTCAAAATTCTTTGGGATAGCCATTTCACCCATAAACATAGAAGTGGATGCTGTAGTTGACATAATGTCGGGGGGAACAGATTTCCCGGTACAAATTCCTCCGGATAAGGATGGACTGGGTTTACCCGGGTTCAAATAGTCAGATTCTGTAGCATCACCACTGCCATCCAATGTAGTATTTCTGCCTGAAGAGATGTCTCGAAAAATGCTTGGATTTTCAGAGGGTTCATAATCATTATGAAATTCTGGGTCAATCCCGTGCGAGTCAAAACGATGGTCTCCCAAGATACCACTTTGTGGAGTAATGTCTCTTTGACCCACTTGAATTACTTCCTGTGGCTGTTGGACTCCAGTTGCTGTAGACATCCCAGCTGTAGTAGTTGAGGAATACAACTCCAGTACCTGCTGCATATATGCAATTTCTTCGGAAGTGAATTGGTAATTGCCAGGTTCTGTTAAGCCGCCAGGTCTCGGTTGGATGGAAGATTGTTCCTGTAATTGATGATTGGATTGCTGTTGTTGTTTCTGCAGCATAAGTTGACGATGTTGCTGTTCTAATGCATTCGTCCAAGCCTCAGTCGGATTTGGTAGATGCTGCTCAGTTTTGTTTTGCTGGTGGCGATACAGTGGTGTACCGGACGCAAAATCCGAACTTCTTGTTATATTCATCAGATTATATTGTGACGGGGTGTGGAATAAATCAAGAGGAGGAGGGGCAGCTTTAACAGAAGCTCCGTACGTTTGATTCCAAACTACAGTTGGTCGTGATTGGCCTAACCCTTGAGCCATTCCCATTCCCATTGAAGAAGCCACTGAAGCCTTTAGCTCAGATACTGTGGGTAGGGGTGGTAAACCTGCTGGAGACGTTATGAAAAGACGCGGGGCAAACTTCGCCAGTGGTGGTTGGTTCTGTGGGTAATGGTATTCCTGCCTTGTGTTCGTCTGGTGATTTGGTGGAAGGTACGGATCAAAAACTGAAGCCTGAGAATGAGACTGTAAGCGATGTTGCTGAACAAGGAATTGATGCTGCTGCATTTGTTGCTTTTGTAACACATTAGGGGGAACTAAACATTCGCCGGGATGATTCATTTGCTTGAGAGGTGGACCAGATGCATAAAGATTGTTGACCTGCGCCGGTTGGTACAGCCCATGCTGCGATAAGGATGGAAGTATTGGTCTGCCCCGGGGAAAGAGTGGCGGTTGCATCATATTCCGCATGCCAGGATTTAAGCCCTATTCAAATTGAAATAACCATGTTAGCATGCCGTTAGCAGATAAGATGGAATATGACACTTACCATTTGGTAATAAGACTGCTGATTTTGGTGATAAGGACTGCATCCTGGATTGTAGAGATTATTCGCTAAAGATTGGTCAGAAAGTGCACGCTCGAGGTGACCGTATCCTGGTGAAGCCTCTCTAAGCATAGGTTGCACAAATGGCGGGTGTGGCATCAGCGGGGGACCACTCCCATGTATTCCATGCCCCACGCCGAGAACTAATCGATTGCCAGCCATTCGATCCATTTGTAGGCTTCTCGGAGCAAATTGTTGCTGATGTGGCGCTTGCAAATTTTCCGAAGTTTGAGGAGGAACACCATTTAGGCACTGGTTGAAAGTTGAAGTCGCTGGTGGGTTCACCAGCGGTGCTTGCCGTTGTTGGCTTCTGACAACTGATTGGTTGTCATGAGATCCAGAAGTATCTATGTTGTCTTCATATTCGAGTTTTTTCCATACAGCTTCAGCAAATTTTGAGCGAGCTCGCACAAATTTTGGCTGTTGTTCAAATCTGTTAGCCACATGATCTCGGTGCCAGGTTAGTCGAAGTTCTGCGTCCACCATACTCAGCTTCAATTGGGAGAAAGAAATCCCAAATAGGGAGTTGTTCTCATGGCAGATTCGTACAAATTCCTCCCATAAAGCTCTACAAGGAACAAAGAAAACAATTATATGGTATAATTATTTAATTATTACCCCAAGAAATATTGAAGTAACATTTCACCTGCAATTCCCCATTGAACAAAGAGACACAGGGTCGCCAACGACTGCAACCAAACTCTGGGCTCGAGTTAGAGCCGTATTGAGAAGTTTTGGGTTGGAAAAGAATCCCAAATCAATTTCATTTCCCACAGTTGTGGGAAGGCTGCATCCACCAGTTTTATTGGTCCGAACAGTGCTGAGAAACACCGCACGAAACTGCTTGCCTGATAGAAAAGTAGAAAACACATTTGCATTATATAAAACACATAAACCAAATAGAAACAAACAAACAAATTCAGAGGAAAATAAAATGTGTATGTTACCTTGCGCATTCATGACTCGTTCAACTGACACATTGTGGAGCCCTTTCTGTCGGAGTTGAGCCCTGATATGAATAACCTAAACATTGGACAAAATTGAAACCAGTAAAAATCAGTTATTAATAGACAAGCAGATCAGTTTCTTTCTTCGAACTAGAAACCCGATCAGATTAAGAAATTATGGTAGACCAACAAGTCCTACCATAAAGACCAATGTAGTGATGTCCTTTTGGTTCATCACAAAATTAAGCTCACCTGGTCAGGATACGGGGATAATACCCCAATTGCGCTCTCTTGTCTCCAGTTGCCCCACTTCTCCGGCCATGAAGATATTAGCTCAACAACCTTGTCGGCGACCTCACCAACCTATTTGGATAACAAACCAATCAGTCAGTGTTAAGTGTGGTGCCAAATTGACTATTTTACAACTAAATCATTTCCAATTTACCTCAGTCGTATTGTAGAACGACGTGCTGTCAGCTTTCTGGACGTCCTCGCCTTGGGCAGCGAAGAAGGTCAACGGATAAAATTTGTTGTGAACTGGTTGAGAGGTTCTACATTCCAATTTCTTTTGGTAGAAGGTTGTAGATGCAAACTGCAGAATGACTAAAAATTAAAAACCGCGCGTAACATTAATGTGTTTCCTGTTTGCGGTAACGCCTTACCTGGATAATTGCAGCATGGGATCTGTAATTCTCACATAACATTAACTTACAAGGATGGTCATCTGGGTAATAAAAATGAAGTCTTTCCAATAAGGACGGATGGAAATTCTTCGCATGCTGTGAGAATAGCTCTGGACTAAGCTATTAAGTGCAGGAAGTAATACTATTGAGTTACGCTGTTACTACAGTTTATTTTAAAAGCTGCAAACACCTGCATATGATCACCAGCCAGAACTAATCTGGTATTTTCTCCTGCCACCATTAATGGAGTGATGGCCTCACTTTCCATGGCTTGCGCCGCCTCATCGATTACAATGTGGCTGAATGCATCTGATTATTAAAAACAAATTTAAGTGAATTTCTCTTAACATATACATGCATGTATTAGATTTACCAGCTGGCAGTTCCAATTCCAATAGGGCGTAGGATGTGCTAAGTGTGACCACTATGACCTGGTGTTTCAATACTTCTTCTTTAGTTGGTGCTCTAAACGCTCCACTTTCTATTAAGCAATACTGCAGAACAGAGGAGTATTCAAAATTAATAACATTATAAAAAAACATTTGCACTGACTGATTGCTCTTTTGACAATGTACCCCTAAGACGTCTAAGTGCACGGTTTTCAAACTTCGCCCCCCGTGGTATATTCGCAAGGGTCTTGCTGCTTCGACACCTTTAGCCACCATTGGATGCAAATAATCCTTGATATACCTAAATCATGTAACTCCAATTAGTAGAAACACAAGCGCATTTTGAATAGTCTAATACACGTCATACTTACAAATCAGCCGCACTATTTGAATGAGTACATATTAATATTCGATTTCCTTCCTGATGCAGCATTTTCCTGATACATTGGGCAAGTGTGAACGTCTTTCCCGTACCGAAAGGTCCTAAAAATAGCACGACAGATTACTAATAATGATCACACAATCTTTGAAGGGGTGGTGTTTATTTTACAAATATTGACATACCGATTAAAATAATGGGCGCCGAACTGTATGTCTCAGAGGTGACGGCCATAATTGCTTCTTGTTGCTTAGGGTTAAGTCGAACTTTTTCCGTTTCTACATCGGAATGTTGACTGCAATTTTTTAAAAAAATGTAGCGTACATTCACCACTACTCAACTTACCAATTTCTAATGACAATTGTCAGCGAATTGGAACATATTTTATACTCACGTCACAGGAGTCCACGGAATCCTCGTATCACCAATGCATGGAGGAAACAAAAGGTCCAGATGTGTTTCGTTTATTTGATCTATAACATTCTTCTGCTGAGTGAATGCTGTTCTGCCAAGCTGAAATTGAACATCACAAGCAGCAACAGACGAATCTTGTAGATTCAATTCCTTTGCACACCTTGGCCCAATATCAATGTACATGGCGTTTTTAGTTTTGTCCGCGATCCAACACAAATAAACCCTTGGTTTTTCACCATTCTCAATACATCGTCTTGTATCATCGGATTTGGCTAAAAGAATGCAATTACAACTCCTCAGGACCAGGCGACCGACAGCAGTGTCTTCTGAAACGTCTCTGTGGGACAAAGCAACAAGCATTTCATTACGGATGTTAAAAGCTGAAAGATGTAATATTGACTTTTAGTATCAGACCTAGAAAGCGTCATGCGAGCGAAGAGTGCCCCATCCACTGCATATCTCGTTCCACTATTGTATCCTCCTTCGATGCTATATTTGGTCGACATTGCAAGGTTGGCCGCGGAAGCATTGTACTGAAAAAGAACTTCTTGACGTGCTTGTTCCTCTACAGTTACTACTTGTCCTGAAAATTCAAAAGTAATAATATTTTGAGGATTGACTTGACACTATCAGATGCCGAATATTGTTTAACTCACTCAATCTATCCTTGTACGTTTCCCTTGTTAGCGTTAAGGCGTCTTTATCAAAAGGCACATCAACGCCATTGCTCAATAAATTGGCCCTTTCAGTCATACAGGAAACTCCGTTGATAGAAGAAACAGTCGCCAAGTCACCAGTCACACTATCCACTATTTCAGCATTTTCGTTATCCCAAGGTCCCGCAAGAGAAGGCCGAATGTCCATATTGACCATGACAGGGTGCTGAGACATTTCTCTGTAAAATATAAAACTCAGCGAACGCGTCAGAAAATTTGGAAGAGTGATTTTGTACGTCAAGCGTGCTTGCCACGTCGCCACTCTACTCTGTGATGCAATAATCTTACGCCCAAGTAAGAATTTTTCCGCGCGCTCTCCATGGGTTCGGGTGGTGAGAGGGACATTTAAAAAACACTCAATGAAATCAAAACCAGAAGAGTCAAGACTATAGAGTTTGGATATGAATTGTGGGTGTAACATGAAGCTTGCAATTAGAACTGGTTTGAAATTAACAAAGTGGTTGACTGGCAAGTAAGTGCAATGGGAACACCAATGCCTCCACAGTCTAATCCCAGTAAGGAAATCAAGCTACTGCAGGACGAAAATTGATGACCATAGATGAAAATATTTTGGTAGATGGTAGATCCTCCTTTAGAATTAGGAACTGGTATGCAGGTTCGATTGAGTGAGAAAGAGTTGCTAATAGCTGGAGTACCCCTTGGCTTACTTATATATTCAGTTCTTAGGACTGACTGCCTCAACACTGATGAATGTGGTTTTTTTAATTCAATTAACACCTTCAAATTTTACCCCTTCTATGAACATTTCAATCTTCTGATAAAATATTTTAATTTCCTGTCATGAACTTGCCACCTCGCCCAACCGATTTCCAATTATAGCTAAAGATCACATTTAACGATGTCATAGCTAACCAGCCTCGAAGCCACAGAAAATGCTTGAAATTGTTATTAGTTTTTCCTTGGCCACAATGAAGCGACACACAAGAATATCTCCGATTCAGTTCAAATCAAATCAACTACTACGCTGCACGTAAGCTCAAACTCAGTGACCCTGCTTTTAAATTTTTTTAACTTTATCAAAAAACTTCAACAAAACATTCGGAATGCGTGTTACCAATTTTGGTATTTCTAATGAAGGGTAAGAATAAAACTTTTGTGACTTTTGTCTTCTTTAGATCGTTTCCTAATCACCATGTAAACACTGCGTGCAATGATTACATGTTCAAGTTCACGTTTGGGTCTGTCGGGAGCATTTGAATTGTGAAAAAATTCCGGGCCCATATAGTTCAAAAATTATAATTAAAATCTGTATTTGCCTGGCTAAAGTTAGTTGTTAATCTTACTTTCTAACATATAAATAATTAAAATTCCACAGTATCAAAGCGCAAGGGGAAAAGATTTTTTAAAGGTCCTAAGAAACTTGCACAGGGAAAATCTCCTACAATTAGCCGTCAATATCATACCATACCACGCCTTAAACTTCAGTTAGATTTAGTGTGCCACTTAGCGAAGAAACATTTCTGGGAAGTGTCTAGCCTTCATCCGGGAACAGTTTCATTACATAAGCACAATTGGTCAAGCACTAAAACATGAACCATTACTGACAAATAAATATATGTGCTTTGGTAGATCCTCCTTTAGAATTAAGAACTGTAGTCCCGATTGAGCAACAAAGATTTGGTAAGAACTGGAGTAACTTTTTTTTGCTTACTTATATGTTCAGTTCTTCGAACTCTACTATGGGACGGGCACATGCATTATTGTAGTTATAACTAACCTCAAGTCTAAAGTGGTTTATTAATTCAACTACAACCTTCAAATTTAGCCTCTTCTATGCCCATTTTCTAAATGAGATATACCGCCTAACGGCCTAACCAATTTATAACTAAATATCACATTTAACGACGGCAAAACTTACCAAACTCAACCTCACAAACAATGTTTCAAATTGTTATCAGTTTTTCCTCCACCACAACGTAAGCGACACAAGAATATCTCCGATTCAGTTCAAATCGACTACTACGATGCACACGCAAGCTCAAACTCAGTGACCGTACTTTTAAATTGATTTTACTTTCTCAAAAAACTTCAAAACAATCGGCATGCGTCTAGAATAGTTTGATTGTTTACTCATTTTGATTTTTTAGTAAAACTTGTGGCTTTTGTTTTCTTTAGATCATTTCTAATCACCATGTAAACATTGCGTGCATGTCTTTTAACACTCATCGGTGACGCGTGTTCAAGTACATACACGTTTGGGTCTGTCGGGATTTGAAATGTTAAAAAAATTATAATTAAAAGCTGTATTTGTCTAGCTACAGTTAGTTGTAACCTCACTTTCTAGCATATAAATAATTAAAATTCCTCAGCATTTACTTTCGACTTTCCACAGTATTGAAGCGCAAAAAAGAAAATATTTTGAAAAGATCCAATAAAACCTTGCACAAGGAAAATCTCCTACAATTAGGGTTTGCAACTTTGAATTTTTTGAAGTTTGAAATTCGAATAAACTTAGAATTTCCAAGCATTCAAACTTCAAATTTGTAGGCAAATATTCGAAGTTATTTCGAAGTTTTTGTGCTGTAGGACGCAGGTGTGTAATGTGAAAAGATATGGTAGAAAAAAAGTAGTATCAAGTTCTGATCAAAACACAGACCGTTAGCCTTGCAGTGTTGCATTGCGTTCGAATTCTCTACTGTTAGCTGGATTACAGTTTCGGATCGTTTAGGAATTTGCAGTTGCGGTCTCAAATCACATGTGCCTATTGGTAGTCAATTTTTTGATTTACTGACATCCCAAATAATCACTCCAATCAATGTCCATTTTATAAACAAAAGCGCACGCTAAACTATGCATTACTATTTTATAGTTATTCGCTAATACCAATTTACGGGCGTTTTGAGAAGCTGGCTATATTTGCAATAAAGTTTGTTCTATTTATACTCACATTATGTGCAATGCTTCTCGAGGTCACATTTTGAACATTTCAAATTTTTCATAAATTTATTTGGTGACCCTGTGCAGTGCTTTATTTTTGTTTCTGTCAGAGTGAAAATATTTTCTGCCGAAATGGATTCTGCCGGAATGGAATCCCCCATTATGTTATCCATGGGAAAATAGGTGCAAAAGTTTGGTCATATGATAAAATTCTAAATGGAAATTGACCCCACTTGTAGTATGACTAATGCATAATTGCATAGCCTAAAAACTTCGAAATAAATTCGAATACTTCGGACATCTTTTGTCGAATACCTCAAAATTCGAATTGGTGCACGTTATTATAACGCAATTGAAAGCCCTACCTACAATTAGCCATCACTACCATACCACACCAAGTCTTAAACATCAATTAGATTTAGTGTACCACTTAGCTCTACTATGGGCGACTGCCACATGATAGCATTGTAGTGATAGCCTCAAGCCTGACAAAAGTGGTTGCTTAATTCAATTATAGCCTTCAAGTTCTGCGCCTTCTATGATCATTTCAGTCTTCTAAATGAAATATTTTAATTTTCTTTGAGGAAACTGGCATCGGCTAACCTATTGCCAATTTATAGCTAAAGATCGCGTTTAACGACGTCATAACTTACCAACCTCTGCACCACAGAAAATGATTGAAATTGTTATTAGTTTTTCCTTCACCACGACGTGAACGACACACAGGAATATCTCCGATTCAGTCCAACTCCACTACTACGCTGCAAGTCAGCTAGAACTCAGTGACCGTACTTATAAGTTGTTTTTACCTTTCTCAAGAAACTTCAACAAAACATTCGGAATGCGTGTTACCAATTTTGGTATTTCTAATGAAGGGTAAGAATAAAACTTTTGTGACTTTTGTTTTCAGATATTTTTTTAATCACCATGTAAACACTGCAAGGTTTAATGATGGTCATCGGAATACCTGTTCATTTCCACGTTTGGGTCTGTCGGAAACATTTGAATTGTAAAAAAATTCCGGGCCCACACAACTCATACAAGTGATGATACAAATTGTATATATATGCAACCGAGGTGTATACAAATGGCAAACAATTTTATATTCATATGAACACAATAGTGCTAGATGCTATTATATGGGACGCGCAACCACACCGGTTGCGGATTTTAATAAGTTTTGCTGAATTTGTGAAATATGAATAAACCGACCAGGACCCGGAATTCTTTATATGAACCATGAGGATTTTTGATTAATTTTTACAGAACTGTAAAAATTAACAATTGGGAGTCGTGTTGTAGTGTTCTGGAGTCTGGAGTTAAATGAATAATCATTTGGTCTTTTGGTCAATAAAGGCAGCCACCACAACTAGCCCAATCAAATCTCGATTCTCTTGTAACATTTCATAATTGAACTCTAATCGAAAAAAAAACACGCTGACATGACGTAGTTCTCTGGGGATATTATTCCTTTACACTGAGCCGAGAACAGAAGCAGGCGAGCGCCTCTGTGGAATAGAAATCTAATCAAGAATTGAGTTTACTAAGATTTTATCTCTGAACCAATAATGTGTCCGCTCAATTTTACGAATCCCCAGACTTCAATCAGGAACGGGTTCCAAGAGCCCGCTATATTAAAATTGGTGTGAACTTGATTTCTCTCCTGATCTCGTAATTCCATTTTGCCAGGGATCTGCAAGGGGTTCTTGGATTTTGACTAAAGACATTGTTTGTCACGACGGGATAATGAAGTGAGAGATCGTTGTGCGACTCCTGGGGACATGGGAGGGCAACGGTTAGGAAGGGAGGACCGGGGAGGGTCCCTTAGGTCAATGGAGCCCTTACAATTCAAGTCCCAGACATTGACACAGGTGAGTCAACCAGGGAAGGGCTCTCAGCGAGAGCCTTTTCCAAAACGTCCTTAGAAACACGTCTCCTTTTCAATGAATACAGGGACCGGGCTCTTAGGATCCCATCCACCAGTCATCTCTCTCGCCTTTTCTTCTCAACTTGTTCCGATGAATGAGAAGTTGGGCAAGTAATTGTAGCGTCGGTTTCCTTAATTGTGGCTTACATGCCTTTCATTCCCCTTTCAACAAACTCCACGACTGTGCTTCTGTCTTCCTCACTCCACCAAAAATCAAAGCCCTGCTGTGCTAGAATTTGGATGGGAAAATTTAGCAATTCTGATCCCTTGAGCCCTGCCCGCGCGCATCCCATGAATCGGAATTGACTTGTCTTTAACACTATCCTTTCCCACACTAAGAAGTTATTATAATTTTAAATTTAATAATTATGTCAGAACCGTGAAAAGTTTAGATTTCCAGAGTATCTACTGCCAATTCAGAAGGGGAGGAGGGATTTCCATTAATATATTAAATGTTCCTGTACATTTGGCATTCACTGATTGAATGGCTGAGACAAAAATTGTATAATAAGTGCAGGGAAGTGGACTGAAGTCAAGGAGAGACAGGAGGAACTGAATGGATGTGAGTTTAAAGGGTCCCTGGAATTTGTGAGAGAAAAGAATTGTGGACTGTAAACTATGGAACTGTTGGATAGATTATTCGGGTGACTGCTTCCAAGTTGCACGACATGACCACTCTTCAGACACAGAGCTCACTTTGAGCGCTGGGACAACCAACCACCCAGTCAGTCCTTCAAAACATATTCAACTTTGTGGAAGAATTTAATGATTTCATTTCAACCTATGGATTGTAGGAGACTCCGAGTGTGCTTCACTCAACCAAAGGCACCTGATTGGTTTGAACATAATGCAATAGGTTTGCATAATATGGGGTCCATTCCGTTCCTCGATCCGATTATTCTGCATCGTCTGCTTCTTTCAATCATAATATTTTTTTCTCTCACATTTTCCAACAATTCCGGGCCTTGGCTTCTGTAAAAACTATAAAAGAAAGGAAGGAAGGATGCTGACCGGGTACGATGCACCATGCGTTCGCCAAATGCCAAACAGCACTCAAAACCCATTTGAGAACTCAAACAATACTAAATGTCTGTCTAAATGTCATCATCTTCAAATACGTTCCCTTTGCCACAGGTCAAAGTGGAATACCTGCTGTGGTATTCATTCCAAAGCAGTTTCCATTATGTCTCCTCTTCAGTCCACAAATGTTTGTACCTTGAGATTTTGAGTTTAATTTTAAATTGCCTCGCAGTGTAAAGATAAAAGGTTTGCTCTGAAGTACAAGTTGCCAAAATAAAGGTTATTCCAAACAAATTGCATGTTAGAAGATGCAAAAATAAATTTGAGGTACATCAGAATATTTAAGTAATTAACAACTAGACAACTTCAACAAGTTTTCAAATTTTATTACTAATTGATCTTTCCGCTCCGCGTCCACCGCTTCGAGTTAATAAATGTACACAAGGACACAATTTCTAAGCAAACTACTTGACAGTCGATTCGAATGCATTAGCAAATATTCAAATATGCATTGACATCTCTGTTCCCAGATTATGTTTCCTGCACCCTGGGAATGACTGACCTAATATGCAGCATATTGAGTTGTGTGGAATTGGACGGGAGATTTAATCGGGAACTAGAAATGGGAAAATGTAATTAAAATGTTTCATGTTTCCGTCCCCGCCGTCGTCGTCGCGTCATGCAGTTTTCATCCTCCTTTTGACTCTTATCTCACTTCATTATCCCGCTTGCTCACCCAAAATACTTTGCATATCAACCCTTTGAAAACCAAAATCTGCTTTGAATGAGATCATGACAGCTCCAATTCAGCAATTAATTCACCCGTTGAACCCCTGAAAAAGTTCTGTCATATCTCCAATATTTATGTTAACTTGCTTCAAAATATTTAATTTACATTTCTTATTTATAAATTAGACCAAAAAAAATATATAGATTGAAGCGGGAAAATACGAAGGCAAAGTAGTGTAACAATGAAAATTGACAAATATTCTACAAAATTTGCCTTTGTGATTGGAGAGTATTCAAAACAAAATGAAGTGGCTTGTTCTGCCGATTCATGTTGACAGAAGGAGTAGATGGAAAAGAAAAGACTGGGAGTAGTGGGAGGACTGAAAAAGGTAAAGGAATTATTGTGATTGGTAGGGTGGGTAATCCAAATGGAATGACATTGTGTATAATTAAGTGTGGGTGGACATGATTATTGGTAGGTTTGCTGTTTAATTAGCTAAGGGAATTGTTCCCTTTCCTCCGGTTGATTAAGTTTACTTTGGCCACTCGGATGGATCCCAACCCTCTTTTGTTCCTTTCAAAATCAGGGGGCCGGGGTGGGGAGTCAATCTGTAAAGGAGGGAATTCCATGTGGAATCCCAAGTTTTCGATAGTGTGTTTGGTCGTGCGGAAAGGAATCGTGTAGCAAATCCTTCGTCCGTCGCCCTTTCTCCCAATCCCAAAGCCAAACGTAATTGAGCATAACCATCCAAAGGCTTCCAACCCATCAGTAAATACAACTGTTTCCATTCACTTTTCATGTTCAAATCAATCCTCCACCTTTCCGCCTTTTCAACACATTCCCTTAATCCTTAATCCGATCTGCCTTTAATTAATTCCTTTTCAGGTGCCATTTTTTACGAGAAAATATTTTTTTAAAACAAAGGAATTGAGTGGATCCCAATCCCAATGAATGAGATGACATACGAATGGATTTCGCCTATTCAGTAAATAGTAAAGGAATGGGGCCTGTCGGACTGGAGACTGACTTTGGTCTGACTGGAGGTGACAAAAGCGGGAGTTGTGTCGGAGAGTGGGACAAGTTTTTGAGTCGTTTCCGAATGATCTGTGACGGTTGAGTGGGTCTTAATGGACTCGGATTGTTCGTCCAGAAGAACCGTGAAATATCCCCTTTCCAGCTCCAGCTGCATCCATGGATTTGAACAATTCCTCCTTCCTCCAGTCCAATACTCCCCAATGGGCATCCAGTAAAAATTCTACAACGACACGCCGTGGCGGAAAATATCCGTCACTAATCTAATAATAATCTGTCTGAGGATTCATCCCATTCATCCTAAATAACAATTGGTAAAAAAAAACTAATGAGAGAACTTTAGTCAGCATAAACGTTCCCCATAAATTTTAGTAAATTGGGGGTTGCGCTCGCGCTCTTTTATTGTGTTCCACTGAGTCCATGCGATTGGCCAACCTTGGACAGTGAGCATCCGGTAATAAAAGTCAAAATCTCCGACTAAAACTCCAAACAAAATGTGAAGAATTAATTAATTAGTCACATTAAGTTGCTTGTTCTCATGCACTGCACACTTAAATCAGCGCTTGTTGTTATATCGCTGCATTTTATAGACTTTTTTGTAATTAACATGAGTAGGAATTAAGTAAAAATTATTATTGGTCTTAAGTTGGGTGCTTAAATTCTGAAAGAAGAAAAGGAATGAATGTCGAATGTAAGGTAAGTGTAGACCCAAATGCTCCGGTGATACTAATGTGATTTCTGTGCAAGCAATCGCACACACGGTAAGGTGTGCGATGGATTTGATGTATTTGGAGAAGGGGAAATAAAATTGAATTTTTCACGCACCACATTAAATGGTATTGAAGAGGTTGAAATAATATATTGTGTAGATACACATTATGTATGTATTTGAATGACTTGAGAGGAAGGGGCTTTCAATTCCTATTTTGGTTATTTCCTTCTTCTTGGAAGTCACTCACCGGTATAGCGTCAAAAAGGAAAGCATAATCCAAAGAGGGATGGAAGATGGAAAGAAGATCCCATTAAAAATGTGTCGCAAGTCTGGGAGATAAGAAAGAGAGATGTTGGAAGTCTTTGTGGAGGATTCCTTTCCCCAGAAGAGAATGAAGTCCCCCTACCATCCATTCCAAAAGGAAAAACGACGACGACGACGGCGAGAGTCAGCTATTTCCCTCCACTGCTTCAAGTGAGAATAAAAATACCAGGACCCGGTATAATAGACCCCGGTAAAAGAGGCCGGGGGAAACAGGCAGGCGCAGAGACGAGGATTGGACCCTCCGATTCGGTAACTTGGCTTTGGGTTGGCACATGGTTTGAGATTGAGGCGGAGTCAACGGAGTTTCATCACATTTTCCCACTCGGAAGCATTTTCCTCGTGCTCACACTTTTACACGCTTCGGGGCCCCTTGTTCCCTCGTCGTCCAAACGCCAAAATAAAACCTTTGCCGACGGTAACGGAGGAAGGACTACAAATCGGGAATGATGACATGGTTCTGGGATCCAGTTTAACAAAACCATTCCGTTGGCCACAATCAGTAGCCCTGCTTCGAGAGTCAATTCCAAAATCACATGTTCCAAATCTTTAAGTGAAGTTAATTCAATTTAAACAATAGTGTTAAATCTAATACAACATAACATTGCAGATTGCATTCCATTGCGTTGCAAAAGTGGTTCAAATTCTTTCAATGTTTGACTCATAGCTGGGTTTTTGGATGATTGATGGTGTGGTGGTAGGTTTTTGGACTTGGACTCACTTTTGAGTGCGGGTAATAAATTTATGGTGGACGTAATCGGGAGGGAAAGAAAAAGTTGAGTGAAAGTGGGATTCTTTGAAAGGCAACATACTGCCGGCGTCCCAGTTGTCGCCCGTTGCCACATGGCCGGGCCAAAATTCTCATCATTCTAACTCCAGCTCCTGTGATCCCATGCCCCACAAAGGTAAAAGACTTTTAATATCAATTTAATTACATTTTTATTTACATAATTGTTTAAAGTGTATTGTGGAAATCAAATCTGATATATAAAGGGTAGCAGCCTGGCCTAAGGTTATTACGCCATTCTTGCCTCTAAAACGGTTGCAATAATTGCAGTAAAGCAGATGCTAAAATAACAAGTTTATTACAAGGAAAAACATGGATACAACATAAAAAGTTAATCCGAATTGGTATGGGAGTCATAGGTTGGGCTGAGTGAGTGAAAAAGGGAGGTTGGAATAGGTTAACCGACGCGAGTGCGTCTGAGGAATATATCTGCATGAAATTTCCATATTCTGGAAATTCCGGCGGTTTAGGATGTGAAATGGGACTCGGTGGATTTGATCGAGTGAGAATTGTGGAGTCAGGCTGGGGTGACGGGGGCCTCCAATGAAAGTTTCCACAAGATGCACTTTTTTGAATGAGAAGAATTCTGATTACGGGAGTGGGAGATGAGCTGTTTCTAGGAGTTGGAGATGGGGAAATGATTGTGCGAGGAGGAGTGGAAGTTTTGTCACGGTCATGATCCGCTCCGCGTCCCTTGAATTTCTAATGTATCCGGTTTTTGATGAGATGTGACGCTGAGACCGGAAAAACTCAAAATCGAGCCCAGAGTGTGTCAATCCTTTTGTTCTCCTCTGCCCTCAAAATCATTATGCTATTATCCCTGACCGGCATTATGCATAAAGGAGAGGAAGGAATGGGAATCGGAGACAAAACCTTTTCTCGGTTGAAGAGAAAGTCATTCCAAAGTCTGGAGGTTGCCCAGTATTGACGGACTGGAACTGGGGTTCTTTGCCCGGCATCAGTCCCGGACGTCCGGTTCTTTCTCACTACAACGCCTTCTACACTAAAACTCCTCTCACCAACTTTCCGCCGCACTACGACTCCTTGACTCACTTATTTTTATATGGGATTCCCCACTTAAATTAACATTTGACAACAATCCATGACGCACTGCTCCGCTGACTTCTAAATTAGTTGAATGTCTGAATATTTGGTGCTGTTCTTGTTATATTTAGTGAAGTTGAGTCATTTTATAAACTTTCTTTGGGGGGAACAAATAATGTGCGTCCATTTCAACCTATCGAGTCAATTTCTCGATCACAACTTATGAGGATTTGAAAATGAATGGTGTTTGGGGTGTTTGTTATGAAATGATAGATTAATAATTGGTATTATCTCCAGACGGAACTGCGCAAGAACTGGAGACCAGAAGTGATGGGAGTTGTTGAGTGGCAATCAGTTAAAGAGGGTCGTCCTTGTAGAATTTGCTAATTCTTTCCTCGTCTCATGGATTCCGGAGGTAGGAATTAAATAACATTTTAAAGAGAGTAGATAACATTTTGGATGATGATAAAAACAGTATAGATATTGAACTCCAATTGATTTCTTGTCTAAAACTAAAACTACATTCTTCTTTGTCTTTCGCATTTTAAAACTCCGTTTGATATTTAGTTTGACATTTCCATGCATTACCTACCGCCAGCAATAGATTAATAAATAACTCTGTACGTAACTATTTAAAGTTCTCAGAAACTGACATCCCATTAAAAATAATCACAATTATTGTGTACAGAAAAAAGTATGAAATGTTGGATACAATAATCACCAAAGATATTGGGACTAATAAACATGGTGCAAGGGAGCGGCGTCACCCTTAGGATAAAGCGTTGATTCAATTTTGAAAACTGTGAAGAGGAGACAGACCGTGGGTTGAATCCGAATAATGAAACTGAAACTGACAAGGGACAACTAAAATGTCCCCTGCGTACAATGACATAGAAACATGACAAGTCAAAGTGAGTCGTTTGCTTCCTGAATTGATATGAGGGCTCCTTTACAACTAGGGACATTATGTTTTATTTTGATTGTATTTCCTGTACTACTTCAACCCAGGGCAAAGGGCCATGCAGCCATTGTTGCCCTCCTCTCCAAAACGGGTCGTCGTCGGAGAGCCCTTAATAATAATATCATATTCTGTTTACCATCAAGGTGTTCATGTTTCCACTCTTTTCACACCTCGTCATCTCCGGATCCTTAAGCAAGCGCCGAAACCCATGTGAAGTGTCACTTATTCATGCACCCTTACCTAAAAACTCCTTGAGAATTCCTTGTGAATGGTTGACATTTAACAAGGCGGTTCAAGTGTCTGAAGGCAAAAAAAAAACTTCCCCTTAGTCATTCCCGTCAGTTTGACTTTGAGTGAATAAAAGGGACTTGAAGAGGTTGGCTGGGTGTAAAGTGTAAGGGACCAGGGGTTGGCCAACCCCTTCAAGAAATTGCAATTGAGGAACTTCTGGAAGGGAATGCTCCTATATACTTCCTTACAAAATGAAAGAAAATTGTCGTTTGGGTTGAGAAAGTACAATAGCAAAAGTATTTGTCGACAGTCGTCAGATGTGATTTGTAATACAAGTTGTCCATTTATTCAGTCCTTGTCTAACTTTACTTTGGTAAAATTTTTCCTTCCTGAAATGCGGGGTCCTTCGTGGCGGCTCGGGGCCCTATTTATCTGAGCCGTGCATGGATTTGAATCCGGTCAAATTGATATGGAACGAGGACTGAATGGGTGCTCGTTCTTTCTCAGACAACAAAAGCCATGATACCCACTTTTCATCACACTTTCAACTCAAAGCTTCAACACAAAAAAATGCACGGCATATATCATAAACATATCTCAATTTAACGCGGCAGCTCTCTCGTACTGGACTGGATTCAGTAGTCCTTTAGTCCCTTGCCTACAAACTACCACTTCAATCCCATCCCCCCTTCCTCCCAATGGCACACTTCAGTCTAAAAATATTATTTCAACTCCTACATCCAAAGTGGAGTCCTTCACTTCAAACAAAATACAACTCAAAGCAAATTTGAAACCCATTATGTTAATTGGGGCTATGAATGCACCTTTCACAATATGTGAATTTAAATTTGATTTACACAATAATTACCACATTCACATTAGCAGTAATTAATTGACAGCCTTTTTTTTCTTTTTTACAAGTCTTACAAATTGAATATATTTTAAAAACTCCAATTTTGTCTTTATTGTTTATATATTTATGAATCGCGACTCAAGTTGTTCTAAAATAGTATACCTATTTAATGCATTCCATGTATTATACATTTTTCAAGAAAATCTTATTATTATTTTTTCTTAAAGTCAAAAGAATCGTCGATAATATTTTGTCGAGAAATCTTGCAAATGCAGATTGTAGTGGAATGCATTTTTTCATGCAGACAAGTTTATTCTATGCACATGCCATAAGAAATAATTAAGTTGCTCCTGTAGTATTCTGGAACTACATCCTTTCAATTAATTATTTTGAGTACTAAACAACATGACTGTCCAAGTTGGTGAAGTTACCACAAAGTGCTATGACTAAATGCAGAGCAGCTGGGAGGAAAAAGCTAGAAGTCATTTGTGAAATGATGAACTGGGGGCGACGGAGAAAGAAATATTTCCATTGCCAGTGGCTGTTGATAGTGGGCTGGGCTGTGTTAGGAAGTTAGAAGGGACTACTAAGGGAATGAGTTAGTTAGTTGTTGCACGTATGTTGTCATTGCAAGAGAAAGTAATGGAGGGAATGTCATCTCATTTTGGCTGGAATGGTTTGGAAGACAAGAGAAATGTTGAACGGTTTTTGGGGTGATGAGTGGGAGATGAAGGAGACAAGGAGGGGAAGAGATGGGGGGCTCCTTTTGATCCTCGTCATTCTAGTTTCCCCCAACCAATCCCATTGTCCGCCCGTCAATATCATCCTAATGTCATGTGTAAAGATGACAACTCTCTTATCAGTCCCCCTCGTCAATTCACTTCGTCACATTTGCATAATGCTCTTCACACGAAAAGCAAAGGACTAAATATCCACGCGTCACTTCCACTTTATTTAAATTAAAACCATGTCCTTCCATGAATAAACATTTACATGTAAACAACCCATATATTATTTATTTTCCTTTCCACAGGTCACAGTGGGGTCAATCAATTGGGAGGAGTCTTCGTGAGTGGCAGGCCGTTGCCAGACTCCACGCGTCAAAAAATTGTGGAACTGGCACATTCCGGCGCAAGACCGTGTGACATCTCAAGGATTCTCCAAGTCTCCAATGGATGTGTCTCCAAAATACTCGGCCGGCAAGTGAACTGTATTTTTTATTTAAAAAAAAACATTTTGAAATGATGGATAATCCCGAGGCCGAAATGCTTTCCAAATGATCAGATTAGATAGGCCACAGCAGCATTGACGACCCAAGTGTGATTACTAGCGTTGAATTTGTAATGCTGTTGTCACTGACGGAGGAGAGGATTGTGATGTGACAATTGGTCTCCGGGGACACTCTTTCGTTGATGAGTGAAAACCGAGTTTGTCCCATGGGCAATGTATTTTTATGCTACAGAATGTCCTTTCCAGCCTTAATCAAAATTAATTGAGTGTTCACATGAACTTTACATGATCACAATTCAATTTTGAATCCCATTTTAACAAATGGACGAAAAAATTGAAAAAGCATACATTAATTTAGTTCAATTACTATTAGAAGCGTGTATACTATTTTGTCCTACAAAATACACTATTATAATAACCATAAATTATGACATTTAATTTGAATTAACATTCAATACATGTATTTGTATGTTAAAATCATAATTCGGCTCGCAATCATTTAATATAAGCTAAACAATGTATGTACCAATGTAAAGTCATGTAAATAACGAATGGATTTTGGTTATTGTGTAGGTATTACGAGACAGGGTCCATCCGACCGCGAGCGATAGGTGGAAGTAAGCCGCGAGTGGCAACAATGAGTGTGGTTCACCGCATTGCTCAATATAAGAGAGAATGTCCATCAATATTTGCTTGGGAGATTCGAGATCGTTTATTATCGGAAGGGATTTGCTCCAATGACAATATTCCAAGCGTAAGTGATTCCAAGTCTACCTGTTGTCGGAGTAAATATATATCCTTTGGTAGCCGCCGTGTGTGTGTGTGTTCACATCATTTGGAGGGAGTGAAGGAATTGAGTCGGAAGAGTGGATTTAACGAGATCCACCATTCATGTCCGCTTCACATTCACACTCAGGAGAACATGAATGGACGCTATCAAGGGAAAGGATTTCACACGCTCATTCCTACAAATTCTAAGCCTTCAAATCCTAAATCCAGTTTCTACAAATTCACTTTCTCCGCCACCCCCGTTCCCTTTCCCCACAAACTATACGACTCATCTCTTTAATCCATCCTCTAATCCCACGACCTGTGTTGTGTCTCTCATTTGATTTGACTCTCTCCTGTACTTTTCCACTCAATTGTGTTGTTTCATGTACACAAATTAAATCCATTTTTTAATTTATGTAGATTAATGTATGGAGGTAGAAGGTTGTGGGTTTCTTAAATCGGATCCGACAAGTAATTAATTGAGTGGCAAGTCATCCAAGTGTGGGGGTTTCCCTTCAACTCAAGTTAAGTTGATTGGATTTCCGGAGGTTGGGTAATTTTGTAAGTTGGGGAAAGACAAATATTGGATGGGGAGGGAAGTTGGTTGGCTGCATTGGATTACATAACATAACACGACCTTGATGAGGAAGTCCGTACAGCATCTGTTGACTGTGGATTTTCTCCAATCACATTTCTCCCTTCATTCCCGCCCTTCTTGACTCCCAATCCAGGCCAATGCACCGGACTCCATCCATTCACCCATGCAAAGCTGTACTATTTTGGATTCTTACAGCTATTTTAGATCAGATCCAACTTTTCTCACTCTTACTTTCTTATTTACGCCTGAGTAAGCGTGGGCCGGAATTTTGTGGAGCAATATTTCTTACGATTCATAATTTCAAGCCTCTCACGGACCTGAAGAGAAAGTGAATACTTGGAGTGGACATGACAAAATGACAATGCACATAGCAAAAGATATACTGTACAAATGTACATACAAATAGAAATACAACGTGCTGTGTCCACTACTGCTTCTACGCTTGTAATATTACAACTTGTCCTACGTCATAATGTACAATGTAATGTACAATGTACATGGAGGCAAATAACTACATGGAATAACGACGAAGGTCTTGTAAAAAAAAAGTAGTACGGAGCAGAGCCATGCTTTTTTGGATGTCCCCACTCCGAATTCGGCGGAAGGTTGGGAAGGAAAAGGAATTGTTGGGGAGCCGGTAGGACCCTGACGGGGGATCACCACAGCTTCAGCTCTTGCATTATGGATCAGGTCACTCAAGTGTGAAATCGTGGACTTGGGGAGCAAGTTCGCATGCAACCAACGACACTTTTACCATTTATTCTTATGGAAAACTAACGGGCCGTGGAGCCACGGGCCTCCTCCCCGCCTTTGTTCCAACTCCGCCAGTCACTCACGAAGGGCCAAGGGACGAGACGCCGTCACCTTGCATTTTAAGTTGCCCTCTCCACAACTTCCCACCTGAATTAATGCTGAGTTAAGTGGAGGATAAAGGGGCAGATTGAATAAAACTTCCATTCCCTGGACATTTAATTGAACAAACAAAACATTCATACATTTGTTTACGGAATCTGGCAATTCCAAATAGCAGTTGCGAGGATTGTAAACAATCGTAATGTTCTTTAAAGTTCTGTCAAGTAAGGTTCCTTTCCAATTAAGACACCTTGGGTATTTCCATGCAGATTAATAGTTATTTTTGAATTATTTTATTGTTTATGTACAGTAGGATGGGGCAAATGTTGAATTCCCATTGAGAATTCAAAATTAAAACTTTGGCTTGGGAAAAACATGGAGTTATGTTATTGAGAGGAGATGATGAGAGCTCATTTAATATATCCATGGACCCAAGTAGTACGTATTGTAGTAATTAAGTTGTAGGTTTATGAGTAAGTTGCATTGTGCAGAAAGAGGGAAGGGGTTGGTCCCTCGTTGTTGGATTGATTACGCTTGGATGGATGAGCAAATGAACAAATGCGGGGTTAGATTTCCACGCAGAAGCCGGCCGCTACGGCTACGTACGTACGCACGTACGTAAATTGAGTTCTTGAGATTAGGCATTCATCCCTTTTTTCATATCATATGCATAGATTTCGGAAATCTATCCCATGACCAGTTGTAGCCGTCGCTAGTGACCGTATCCAGTACTCAGATTTAATCACTCCACACCAGAAGTCATCATCACAAATTAACTCGCGTGTCATTGCTTTCAAAATTTCCTCTCGTCCCTATGTTAGTACTACCCTCACCCTCACCGTGTCCTGCTCCCAAAGTAATTGGCGTGGAAGACAATGTCATCCCGTCCCATGAATGAAATGTAAATGTAATAATCCACATCATTTACATGCATGGACCACGGCCACACGTATCAGTCGTAGTCGCTGTACTCGTCGTCCTCACGTCACAAATGCGAATTTTTCGCCATCTCCACCACGCCACACTTCTGATTTGAGCATGTCATGACTCAAACTAATGGAAAATCCCATTCGTTTCGCCGCCGTCATCGTCATATCCTCTCTAGTCTTTTTTTTGCTGTTGTTTTTGTATTTTCCCTCACTTCGCTCGCCGTTACATTACCGCTGGATGACATGAAGATGACATCCAATCTTAAATCCAACTCCCCACTCCCATCAATCTCTCTAAAATCCCGGGAAAGTAATTTATTCTTCTTGGAATCGAAGCTGAGGTTGAGGCGTCTTTTCGTCCTTGTATCTTAATTTCCTTGACTCCTCGTTCCTGGCGCCTCCCTGCCTGCCTCTTCATTTCTGCATACAGGATTGGACGTACGTAACGTGTGTTTTGAGTGGATGGAGATTGCCTTTGTTTCTTGATGTGTTGGATGGGGTACTTGGATGCGAAGGACGGAAAAGCGACGAGGAAAATGAGGGAAGGAAAAGTGAGATAGGGACACCCTAGGAAGGGAGAGTCATGGGTACGAAAAGTTGACAAGGCGTTACACCATTCTTTTGACATCTTCATCGATCTTCCTCCCATCACCGTTCCCCATCTTCCTCCGATTCCTTCATCTTCCAAGACTTTCCGCCTCCACGAAAAGAAAACCCTTCAGGCCAAGTCACAGCCAAACCCAGCCACCGGTCCCTGTGTCTTCAATGTGATCTGACAGCGGAAGAAACCGACGCGCCGCATTTTCAACAAAAATCATCCAACATAAACACAGGGAGGGTGGGATTGACACGACCCCGTACGTACGTACGTACCTAACGTACGATCCGACGCATAATGTGAAATTGACGAAGACGAAACAACCCCATCTCCACAAATACAGCCCAACATTGCGATTCCTACGAAGGGGCTCTTAATTGAGAAACACAATCCAATCCGTCCTCCTTTTTCCACTTCAATTTTAGAAAATCGGTTTTCCCCTCCGCCCAAGCTGTGTTGTGCTGCTGGGCTTTGAAACTCCCAATTCAGTCACAATTCCAATTCTTATTCCGAGCAAGTGGCCCTTGGAATCCTGGAGGGAATGAATCCTGGGGCAGAGGTGCAGAATTCAACGGACAGCACACCCACCTGGATTCAATACTCCCAGCCTCAAGTGGAATTGGAGGAGAGAAGATATGAGGGAATTACCCATTGAGGAAATGGAGTAGTGTGCGTTACGGAACGTAGTTTGGTTTCATGGAACACTCACCGCCGCCACGGGAGTCTTGGACGGAACAAATATCTGTTTGATTCCTTCCATCCATTACACCCACTTGGTTTCCCTGCCTCGGCGTGACTGCTGACTGACTCCCGCCCGTCCGTCCCCCCAGTGGACGTCCCGTCTGTCCTGTCTTTGTCCCAAACTGTCTTCACTTGCATAAAATACCCGGGTAGTTGCCAGGAGGCCCATCCTCCAAATGAGTGGAAGGAACTTTCCCTCAATCTCCTTACATTTTTCACTCTGTCTCCAACCTTGGCTCCCAAAGAATTTTATTCTTAACAATATCCATCATCGTATGTATGCAAATGCTGCCTGCCAACATAGGAATGAGTGGGGCTACGTACGTACGTACGTATAGGCTTTTTCCTTGTATAGAGCAGAGGATAGTAGAAATTTGGAATAAAAGGAAGATGGGATGGATGAGAAAAGTGGTATTTGCACTTTGGAGGAGGTATGTGTATGTATTCATTCCTTCTGATCTCGGGAGAAATGGATAGGGAAAACCCATCCCTCTCCTGCTCCTTGGATAATGGGAAAATGGGTTGGAGGGACTACAAATTGTTGTGGAGTCGAGGGAAGGAAAAGAGTTAAGAGGATCCGCTGAGCTTGGAGCGGGGGATGGCCGTGACAGTATGTGAGAGATAAATCCGAGGACTTTCACCCAAAGGATCGGGAAAAGGGAAGACGGGGCGCCGTAATTTAAGGCTTGCATGCTAATGACGGCTCAAAAGCATTGTCAACTCCTCCCGAGAAACCATTTCCCCCCGCCGAAACACTACAACTCCTAGCCATGAAGTACTCCCTATGACTAATGTAAATCCATTACATGATTTTTCAGGACTTCAAAACCAAGCCAATGGAAATTTGCTTTATGTAGTTTAGCTTTAAGGATGGTACAGTGTGCAGATTATGGATTGTCATTTTCCTTTGCAGGTATCATCAATTAATCGTGTCCTTCGGAATTCGTCATCTCATAAGGATCCGATGGAAGGCCTTCCGCCCAGCATGACCCAGGATCAGGATCAAATTGCTCATGACAAGCTCCGCCTCCTTGGATCCCATCAGAATTGGCCGAGGAGTCAATGGTACGCCTGCAACAACTACTCCATTGAAGGTGGAAGTCTTCGGAGTCCGGAAGACAGCAATGGATGTGTTACGTCCTCATCCCCTGCGGAGGATTTCCCTGGAAAAAAAGGTAAGGAAATGGATTTTGAAATTAAATTTATTTATTTATTATTTTATTTACTTTTTTGTCTGAGGAAATTCCATACCTCTGCCTACGTTTTCCCCTCTAATGATCCATGCATGGTACACTACATAGTGTACGGATACCTTACGAGGCAGAGGAAGCGGATTTTGTATTGGTGAATGGGAAATTGGGTGTGAGGGAGGAGGGAGAAAGTTTTAGTTGTACAAAGGAGTACTTATTTTTAAAAGGCAAAAGGTTTTTTTTATCTTTCGGGGAATAAACTACCAGCCTGCCTTTGGAGAAGGGGGAAGGAAATGTGGATGAGGGAAAAGGAAGGGTGGGCGGGGATGGCGAGGAAAGAAAAAAAAGACGGGATTATGAAATATTTGAGTATTAGGCGGAGCCGTACGCCACGCGTCCTTCGTCGTCCCCGCTGTGCTGGCTGAGCTCATAAGGAATTCCAAAGGACTGGTTGGTTGGTTGGGTGGATGGACGGATGGATAGAGAGATAAGTGAAAATCGCCAAAAACAGCAATAATCGTGCATGCTTGCATACATTATTTGAAGTCTGGGAGGCACGGGGTGGGCTGTGGAACGGAAGCCGGGAATCCTTCCGCAAAGAGGACCGACTTTTCGTAATTGGTTTTGAGTTGACTTCCCTCCGCCGCCAGAGACGGAATGGAACCGGAGATTTCCTTTTACCCGAAACTCAATATCTCCGTCCCCACGCGACTACACATTACATTATGAGTTTTAACCAGGGCGGGAACGGATTTTCCTCTCTTTAGTTTCCACAAACTTACAACCCATCATCATCGTCAAAGATCCTATCTGACACTGGCCATCTTTTTGGCTCCAACTCCCTTTTGTTCTTCAACCCAGGCTAACCCGTCTATTTGGTGGACGACACCCTTCATGCTGGCTATGGAAAAAACCATAGTAAAATGCACAAAATTTGCGGACAAATTACAGAAAATAATTTAGTCCAGAAATCCCTCTTGTTAGTTCAGATCCTGGATTTCTTATTATCAATTTCTGGCAGGTCAATTCTACGCCATAGCAAGATATGTGAAAAATATAAGACTTGTTAAAGTATGGGTTCTGGGAATTACTGCGCATCACTTGTTATCGCTAAATTTATCAATTTATTTGCAGTTAATTTACAACCGAAATTTAGGATTTATACTTGCTCGTATTTTTAATCCTGAGCAAAGCCTACATTTGATACATTATTGACTCCCTACTACAAAATTCTGAAATTGGAATAATTACGGATATCACGGTTTTTTTAAGGTAGGAATTTGATGGGTTGGTTGGCGTTGACAGGATTTGGAAAGGGAAAGAGTTGAAAGGGACCGAGGATACGGTGGGGTGGATGGGATTAACGCCTTTCCTCAATGAATGCCAAATCGGAGCACAAATTGATGACAGAAGAGCGGGTTGGGCCCAAAGGGGAAAACTTGTTTGTGAGGTCGACAAAAGTCCCTTTATTTGCCCGCTATTCAAGCATAATTACACGAGTGTTACGAGTCCCTGCTCCCAGTCCCCCTTCCATCCAGTCACGGCCTGCATAGGAGTAAAAATATCCACTCATCAAGGCTCCACACAAAAAATGAAGGTGTTTGAGTTCAATCCTTGTTTACAGAGAGGGATAGGACCTATAATACTTTTTAATAGTTTAAAGTACTGCTCCCCTTTCCCAAAGGGTTGATTTGAGTCACCCAAAATGCTATAAATCCACGGCATGGCCGACCTCCACAGTTTAAATTCGACCAAAAATAAAAATGTGTCTACCATTTAGCACCACATTACCAAATATTAATGCTTGTTTGTTTTGTAGATAAATTTTGGTCAGATTTAGTTAAAATAAACTAGTTGCACCACACTGCGACTGCCCAACCCCCTGAGGAATGTCCTGCTCAAATCCTAAAACTTACAAAGGAAATAATATTTCTGAAGGATTACAGGATGTCGTACAACATTTAATGCGATAAGTGAATTCTCCCCAACGAAGCGGGGTGTCCTCGGCCACAGACAAATGGGTCACGGGGGACTGTACAAAGAAACTAATCCTAATGAGGGATGCGGCATTTCCCATTTTCCCACAAAAATTCAGGCAACCTGTCCCTTGCTACCAATTCCCGCTAAATCTTTCCATTTTTCCTGGATCCTTTCTGATTTTTTTTAGTTTGTTTCCCGAATTGATTGAAATTGGTAGTAAATCCTGGAGCAAATGGTTCTTCTCCTCTATACAATGCAAATATGGTGATTTCTCTTTAAGACAACACATGTTAGCAACTACAAAATAACAAAATGCTGATTTCCGGAGAAAAGTGAGGAAGCTCCGAATGAATACGGGTTTTCAGTACATTTTGATATGCAACAGCCTCGCGTTACGTAAGGCACTTAAAATAATCCGACTTCTTCACTCCTGTCTATTCTGCATGGAAGAAAGGGAATTGAATGGGCTTCGGCGCCTGGACACAGTGAAAAGTTGTCAATTCATTTTTTGAGTCCATTGTTGAGTTTCCGCGGGAGCTGGAAAGGCTTTTTTCTTATCTCATTCATTCGGAACTCCTGTTATTTATTGATATAGGCCAGAATGGAATGAGAGGAGAAACGGTTTTCGCATTTACGTTAGGAGCAAATTCGACGACGACGACGGAACGGAACGTTGTTTCAGTCCCTGTCCCTATACCCCCCTCCCCCCTTATTCCATGCATGGACCTTTTTTGGAATGAAATCATTTGAGTGTAAATAATGCTCAGCCGAGCTGCAGTCGATTGCATTCAATACATTATGTAGACTGCCTCCTGGAGACCTGCATTTCAGATATGGATGGACACATGGTCATAGCCAAAATACCCAATCCAATGCTTTTCCTCCTCTCTTCTCCATCCTCTGCTTCAATTTTTATTTGACCGGCGAAACTTGAGGGTCCAAACTCAAATTCTCTCCCGCATGTCAATTCTCAACACACGCCGTCCGCGTCCTCCACCAAACCAATATTATGTGCTTCCTTGGTCTGATAAAAATATTGCAATATATTTAATGCTAGCAAAATGTCACTGCTCCTCATTTTAAAATAAATATCAATTTCACTTCGCTTGTCTGCGCCCCTTGCTATGTTTGCTACAACATACAACATAATGGCTTGAGTGGAAAAGGTGGAAACGAAAAAATGAGTTGGTTGAGAGCGGAAGCAGAGCACACATGGATTCATTGTGATGAATCTAGTGATGCAGAAAGGAGATTGGCGTGTCAAGAAATGCTAAACACAATACATCAACACAATTCGGAAGCCCTTTGACGGAATTTAAAGTGTTAGCATTTGAAATGGAGTATTTAGGAATGAAGGGAAAGCGACAAGTTACTTATTTGGCTGAGGTTAGTAAGAAATGGATTTAACTTGTCCTGGTCAGTTGAGGTTTTTGAAAAACATTCATTGTGATGGTTGCGGTTGTGGCCTTTGGGTTTGTCACCAAACCTTTGTTGTGCAATAAACTAGGAACTTATGGTCAAACAATGGGCTTGTTATTGGTTAAATTATTGTGTAGCATACAACTCAATTTGCACGCCTGTGCAATAGTCAGCAGTGGTAATTTTGTCAGTCAGTCATATGTACTTGGTGCAAGAAATATTTGATATTTTCACTGCAATAATTCAGTCGTTTATTAATCCGCCATTTTAATTTCAAAATGGAGTAAGGTTACTACAATAGTACTTTGTTTTCGAAAAAAAAGTTAGTTGAAGATTTAGCGCATAATAATGACAATGTCGCCATTTACAATTTCGTTGAGAAAGTACGGTCTCCTCAAAGTTTGAGAAACCATTGACTTTCCTCATCGATTGCTGAGGCGTAAGGCAACTGAATAATATTGGACAGCCACAACCTGCATTATTGTATAAATAGATGAATTCAACCTGATCACACAGAAAAATTATGTTAGTTAAAAGCTGCAAATCAATATGCTACTCCGCAATGTTAACTCAAATTAAGGCTAACTCGTAAGCTCACCCGATTAGCTAATCTGATTTTTGCCGTCAACAAAAGATTATCGTCATTGATTTGGCAATAATAATTGAAGTTTGAACACATAATAATGCTGAAATGCCAAATGTTAAATTAGTAACAAATAAGGAAAACTAATTTTATACAAATATGTTTTCACTAAATACTTCAACAGTAATTGTTTCGAGTGGAGCTGTAGGAATAAACATTTCACCATATCTTACTTGGGCTAATTACTATACATAATCTCCATGCTTGTCCCACGTTAGTCTTATTTTTTTACTAGCTTGTGGGTTCAAATTGTTATTTGCATATGCAAAAGAGTACAGAGCATAATATCTTATGTATATGCTATAGACGACTATTAAAAAACGTGTATAAAATTTACAATCAAATTTTAGCATTACGTAAGAAGCCTTAGAATTTATTAAAACTCTACGTCCATTCATAAAAATTCGGAGTGCTGCAATGCCCATTTTCGCCGGCCAGAATTAAACCTGAGTTGCTTTTCCTCTAAGCTCAGGCTAAGAAATCCCACTGAGAATTAATTTACTGCCGACCCGAAGAGTTCTATTGTGGTTTGTATGGAACATGAAAATCCCTTGTACTTTCTTGAGTTAAACGATTTGAACGTCGGAGTACACTTGTAGAGAGGAGACGAGACACTGGTTGGGTCGTTTGTCAAATGACCAACTCTTTGTCCTTCTCTCCTTTGTATCGTTTAACCCAGGCTGGGAAGCTTCGAGGAAAATAGAATTGAAAAGGAGAAGGATTTGCTATTGTACTTTAGAAATTTCGGTCCGTTTGTGTCTTAGCATCATCTTGGGAGCCAAGTGCTCCGCCTGCCTGCCACGCTACAAGCACAACTGCATTATCCTTCCCGAGTAGGACTCCATGAATGGAGGGGCAGTTAAAGGAAGTTGTGAACAGATTTGTGAGATGAGAATTAAGTCCTTGGGCGGGAAGGAGCAAATTTATAGTTAAAGGCGAGTAAAACACAGTCTTGTACAATTAAATGGGAGGGCGGAGAGCTGAGGGAGGGTGGGGGAATTGGGAAGAGGAGCAGCCATTGAGCCCGCTGCTGCCTGGAGAAGTGTTTCTTGCGGCGGTGTACCTCTGGAGAGTACAAATTGAAAGCCGAGGGCTGGCAAGTTTTTAGTTTAATTCTGACGTGTTATTTGTGATTGCGAGGAGTTTTATCACGACTTTCTGCCTGACTGAGAATTGCTAACGGATTCGGAGTGGAGGGAAAGCGAGGGTGGCACTGTCTCAATGAAACACGTTATCGCTTCACCAAAGAGAGTCCCATGCCAGGAAAACCCAAGTTCCAATAATGCCATGCACTAACGAAGCCACACAACTCAACTCCAACTATTCTCCTATCCTCCTTTTCTACCACCGACGACTTAAGCACACCTACAAAAGCCGTCCCCAAGATGTGTACAATCAGATAGGTCACAAGCTTTCAGCCATACCATGAGGTAGGATACGACTATGGCCATTCTGGCCCGAGAAAGTCTTGTTTAACTCAATTTGAACAACTTTCTACTCTACTTCTCGCCTGTGCTTACTCCACCAGCAAATGAGAACCCTTCACCGAAGTTAGGCATGGAATCCATGGACATGAGTGTTAACACTAAACTGTATTAAGCACTAGATAATACAGACAATGCAGAGTGTTTCTTTCATGAAATAGAGGCATAAGTAATTCAAACTTGAAATGCAAATGAATTTTAGAAGAAGAACACTCACTTGCGTAAGTATTTGTGCATGGACAGATCATCATTTTCCTTACCATAGCATTGCTATTTGGGTTAACAATCGACGATTTGAGCTTTCCTGACTCATTTTATCTTATCCGCCAAATTTTGTGTGCAATTTATTTTAAAGAGAATTTAAATTGTTAAACCAAATGTTCAAGACTTTCACCTCTTCGAAACCTGACATGAATTCATGTCATAAGTTGTGAGAATTGGTACTCTTGTCGACAAAACCCCATGTGGAATGTGAAAACATAAAACATTGAAATTTGAAATGATCTCTACCTCCAAGAAACATGTGCGTAAAAAGTTGACCTCCACCGATTGTGAGAGAAAAGAAGGGCTTGCAGAATGCCCAATGGATGCCATTCAGTTAAGATCAATGCGTAAAATAGGTTTCAGAAGCTCACACAAGCAGCCAAAGTGTTAGCAGTAAAAATAAATTGTGGATGATTGTTGCAGGAGTACTTTCGGATAATGGAAGTCAGTGTGGAGACAATAGTTCCGTCGCGTCAGAAAGTCCAGCTCCGATGGATGACCAAGCCAGACTTCGACTGAAACGAAAGCTGCAACGCAACCGGACTTCATTCACAAATGAACAAATTGAGAGCTTAGAAAAAGGCATGTCTTAAACGTTGATTCATCTCTATTGAAATTTAACTTGGGATTTTTTAATGTTATACTTTTTACCTTCAGAGTTTGAGAGAACGCACTACCCTGATGTCTTCGCTCGGGAAAGACTTGCTGGCAAAATCGGCCTACCAGAAGCCAGAATCCAGGTATGGTTCAGTAATCGAAGAGCCAAATGGAGGCGTGAAGAAAAACTTCGAAGTCAGCGAAGACCCTTGACTGCGGAGCAACCACATCAACCATCAACACCTTCCTCCCCTCCCAGAATCCTTAACGGCAACTCTTTCCACTCCTCCGTGTATCCCATTCATCATCACTCCAATCATAATGCGGATCACTACAAGTAAATATTTCGTTTACCTATTTTGCTAAATATTATTCCATCATTTACTAAAAATATTTTACCACTATCAGCATTGGATCCGTGGCTCCCTTCACAAGTCATAGCCATGTGAGTATGCTGGGCAATTCCCCACCCGGTGGTCTAGTAACAACCTCGGCACATTGTCTTCAGCAAAGAGAAGCTGACCTTCTCGGCTCCTCATATCCATGTATGACCAGATCTCATCACTACGACCCCCTTGGCTTAGCCTCTACCTATTCACATGCACCGCGACCCATGGATCCCTATCAAGCTCAATATTCTTCAAACGCTGCATCCACAGGTTAGTAGCTTTGCACTCTACGGTTTTCTATGATATATACATATGCTTTGTAAGTACATTTTAAATAGCAAGAACTTCAAAATGTGTTCTCATGTAAAGGAAATTGATCCAACTGTACTACTAATCATTTTGTTAATTTCCAGGACTAATCTCACCCGGGGTTTCAGTACCAGTGGCAGTTCCAGGGCACTCCTCTGATCTACAGTATTGGTCAAGATTACAATGATATGTTTCCTGTCCCAAGGATTTTATAACACAACGTTAAAAAGTGATATACTTTAATAGAATTAGCACTAGTAAGTACTGTTTAAGTGTATGGTATTTAAAATAGCTTCTCAGATGAAAACATGTATCAAGAATTTGATGGGTTAACAAACATTATTGAACTTGAAATTCAAAATTTCAATTACTTTCGATCTCAGAGCAATGCGACGAGGAGGCGAGGCGCTTGAACTCGGCTGTACACTTTATATTCATAACAATTTATATCAGACATTTCATCCCAATGCAGGGTAACGAATGAAAGCAAGATATTCTTTCAATTTAGATGAACTGGTAACAGTGAGTAAAGTATTATAAGATCTAGAATGCAATGCAGCCAAGTATATTTGTAAACCGAAGTGTAAATTAAATAATGTGTAGAGTATGATGATTCAACCAAATGAGTTTTTTAATTTAATTTAAATAACCACTAAAAGATGATCTCTAGCATTGGGTTTTCTATTGATCCAAGTTTTTGCCACTTTGGGTGGCCAGTTCACATAAATAACACAATTTTAGTTAATACCTGTCAGTATTATTGTCTATCAGATTATTTGCGAACAGCAATAATTGCTGGAACAGTGCATAAGCAATTGAATTTGCAAATATTTTTGAAACCAAGGAAAATGCATTCAAAGTGTGTCCTGCAAAACTTACAGCTAATTCAATTGAACTGCGAAATTGCCTTTAATAATAATAAATCTAGTCTACGCCCAGTTAAGACAAACACATTTCCTGATTTTAGGTTGTAACTAAAGTGTAAAAAATGGATTTGGGAAATAAAATCGAATTCATTTGAATAATGTTATCAATATCTACCGAACAACTGTCCACAATCCTGAGTTGCACAGAATTTGCGGTCGTGGCCCCAAGAAATAAAACTGAAAGCAAGTTTTGAAATTAACTACCACTTACTTCCAATGAATCCAATAATCAAGGATTGAATTAAACATTTGAAAATTTATTTTCGACATTTACATACTGTACGACATGACAATAGAATTCCTTTGGGAAAAGATTGTATATGTAGGAGAGCAGAGTTCCCCAAATCTCCGTAAATATTTTCAATGACAATACACATCACTAAAATTGGCAGCAAATTACTTTGAAAGCAGTACCATACGTAATCTTCATAAGTTGAAGTAAGCACACATTGGAATCGTTAAGTTAACTTTATAATATCTTTGACCAGTTAAGTCACGCTTTGATTGTTAAAATTTAATATATCCNCTTTGAAAGCAGTACCATACGTAATCTTCATAAGTTGAAGTAAGCACACATTGGAATCGTTAAGTTAACTTTATAATATCTTTGACCAGTTAAGTCACGCTTTGATTGTTAAAATTTAATATATCCGTTTTTTCCCTCAAAATTCTGGCTTCACGAGGTTCATTTAAAAAGGGAATAGATTGTTGCAAGTCAGCGCTTTGGCATGCCATACTTTCTTTTTAACTCACTAAAATTTTTGAATCACCTAAGAAAACAGAGACGGTAGCTAATCGGAAAAACAAAATTGATGATTCTTAGTCGAAAGAAGAAAATATGCTTGGCGTATGCAAGACTCAAAAACAAACAATCTTTTATAAGTCATTTCAGTAAAATTGTCATTCGCAATAAAAAGATTGGCAACGTTAAAATTCAAATTAAAAATTTAAGCCATTGATGAAGATCAACTTGTCTACGATGTAAGTCGTCCATCCTTATGTACGTTACGTTGAAAATAAATATTAAGTACAATAATAACATCAAGCTCAAGCTTCCGTTCAAGAACAGGAAATGGAAAGTGTCGGCGTAAGCTTTGCTGAGGTAAGTCAGATCAATTGCCAGCAAGAGCCAACAGAATTTTCTTGTAATCGCCACCGGTGTCTCCCTAAAACAATGCAACATAAAATTAATTCAAGAGTCATTGCGGTGCGTGATTTTTAATTGGAGGCTGGTACTTACGCTAACATCAGAAACAAGCGACTTGTTGTACAAACGCTGATACTCTTGCTTGACTGTCTCCAAGTCAATTTCACTGCGTGTGACAATGAGAAAGATTAAGTCATCATCCTTGGTTCCCATTCCAGCGACGCTGTCATGAATTCTTCCCGCAAAGTATGCGGCGCGGTTTCTAGCTGCCTTTACTGAAAATTGAAATAATAAATTCAAGCTTAACCGTTTCTGTCGTTCAAAGAACACAACATTCATTCAATTCTAATTACCGACAGCCAACATCCCTCTCTTCACATCACCAGAAAATTCCTTCTCAATAGCCTTCTCAAATGGATGCCCGGTAAGTTTTTCGTATTCTTCAAACATTGCACGCAACTGCGGGTAGCTTCGTGTAGCCAAAACAGCATTGAAAGAAGATTCGTCTGTCCCCCAACGCTTCTCTCCTAATTAAATCATACACAACGACGATTAAACTTAAGTTCGGTTGTAGTTTAAAAATTGAAATGTGAGCATGCTAAATAAACTAACCGGCTTCATACAAGTTCTTCGCATCTTGGGCAGCAATCGCCGGATCGGCACTGGGACTTTCATTTCGTCCAGCCTTCACCGAAAGAAAAATGTTATTAATCATTTTCATGGAAATAAAGTTTTCTGAGAAAGTTGGAATAGAATAAAACTTACCGTAGTCATTGAAATAAGCAAACGTTCAAAACTTCCAGAGGTGTCTCCTTGAAGATCTCTTTCAATAGTGGTGTGGTACACTAGAAAAAAAAACATTATTAGAAAACATATAATGCAGACGAATTAGCTTTAATTGCTTACATTTTGTGTAACTTTGATTGATGAATGTAATCTCCTGGTTCGTGGCAGTGCAAAGAACGTCCACCTGGTTGATGAGAAAATATATGATATCGTTAATTGATATATAAATCAAGCTTGTAGATTAGCATTACACCGAATAGAGCATATGTCAGGCCGATGCTATGCAATGCACATCATGCACTAATTAACTATATGTTAGCATTTAGGCTTTTACATTTAAAATTTTGCATCTGTTCTCGTTGTGTGAAGTTTATTTGAGTTACTGAAGTTTACCTCATACTCAATTTTAAGTTGCAAAAACAAAAATTAAAAAGTTGTAAATACTAACCAAAGCAGTTTCTTTTGTCCCAATTCCAGCCATAGCTTTCTTCACAGTTGACGCCAAGTAATCTGTTAGGTTGGGATAAGCAAGGGTCAGCATAAGTTTAATTTTGCAAGTTTTTTGAATTAATAGTACATGACAATCCCATAGTATTCCAAACTTACCATACAATGGAGTCATTAATGCCAACACAACTTGCTCAAGTCGGCCGCCCAGCTCACTTTTCAGATCTTTTATTAAATCCTGTGCACAATAAATAACATAAGTTTATACACACATGATTAGTGGAATTCTGGTAATTTATTCACGCATACCTTCCCAAAGCTGGTTTTGTAAGCCTGGGATATTTGGAGCCGTTGGGCGTTTGTACGTTTAGCCAAAACGTTAATAATGGCAACTTCATCGGTGCCAAAACCTTTCATCGCCTTGCGCAAAACTTGGGCCTGCAAATGCAAATAATTAGTGATATTTAAGAAAAATTCAAAGACACAATCAAATTCATTAAAAAATAAAATTATTATGCTTACATCGGCAGTTGGGTCATTAGGAACGTTCTTCAAAGTAGGAACTTCCTAAAACACAATACAAGGAGAAAAAACTTAAAATTCAGGATTAAATATTGAGATTGAGATTAACTCAAAATTCTCATTAATCGTATACACTATACTATGCACACTCTTATGGTATAAAAATTGGCAAATGAAATCCAGTAATTACCATTTTCACAGGCGCTTGCTGGTAAGCGTGGTGTGAGTGAGAAGGACTTGCTTGATAGACTGGAGCAGCAGTCGATCCAAAGGTTGCACCGGGATTAGAACCTCCAGGAGCACCGAAGTTGCTACTTACGTTGTGCTGGTAGTTAGGACTGCTCGGATATCCAGGCGCAGCAGCAGTAGAATATCCTGTGGTTGGTGGAGCAATCGGATATTCTGGGGGACGATGGGATGGTGAGTAACCACCTACTCCAGCTGGAGGAGCACCGTATGGGGCCGGTGCTGGTGGATAGCCCAAATTCTGTGGTGGCCCTGCTGGGGGATAAGCAGATGGATAACCTGCTTGTGGTGGGTAACTTGGCGGAAGTGCCTGACCAGGATATCCACCACTTGGTTGACTTGGATAACCTGGGCCGCTGCTTTGACCGAATCCAATCCCACCTGATTGATTAGGGTATGGTGCACCACCAGGTTGACTGGGGTATCCTGGTTGACTGGGATATCCTGGATTGGGTTGAGTTGGATAGCCTGGAGCTTGACCCGGGTAGCCTCCAAAACCTTGCTGTCCTTGTGAAGGATACGGAGCTGCTGGATAAGCAGGTGGTGCCGCTGGCGGGTAGCCCGGTCCTCCTTGTTGCTGATTTGGATACGGTGGGGGTTGCTGAAAAGAGTAATCACGTCTAATGTCAGGGTCTCTGTGATAACTTTTTATCTTTTTATTAAAACTGAGGTGAAACAGTAAGAGCTTTACGAAACAGCCTTTCATATTAAGTTAGAGCTGTATGTAAATTCCTTATCCATATTTGAATTAATATTTGTAACCAACTGCCATTATGTGACAGTTGTAAAAACAATTTGAAAAAGAAAATTTACCTGTTGAAATCCTGGTTGACCTCCTGGTGGATTTCCGAAAGGATTAGGATACATAACCTGGCAGAGATATTACAAAAATGACAAAAAGTAAAAGATAATCCAAACGTGAAAATGACAAGGAAAAATGCTTTTCGTTATCCACTTCCTAACCGACTGTTAACTTTTGAATACCACGGGGTTATCTGTCAAGCACTGACTATGGTCTGTCTCCCAGTTTGCCTACGCAGAGGAGCAAAAGCTAACCAACTCACTTCAGGTTAATCGTCATCACAAATGTGAAAGCCAAAAGTGACGAAATCAAATCCGTCATTCTTATGACGCGTGATAGTGATTAAATGGAAAACAGCCTGACACTCACATTTGCCGTTGGCCACTAGCCAAAAATCCCACCCACCCCACCTTAACTAACCATTAAACCACAAGAAATTTAAAGAGAGTCCTGGACCAATCCTTACCTTCTGAACTCATTTTGTAATGTGGTTTGGGTGTGTCCCTTTGCCCTTTTACTTATTATCTTATGTGGTAGGGAACCAGGCAGCAGTGGAATCCTTTCATGCGCCGAACCCCGAGGAAAACCTAATGAGTGAGGGAAGATCTTGCAAAACCCTTTACCAGTTTATGCGGAGGGAGGAAGAGGGTATGCAATAATGCTGGTCGAAATGTTAGCAAAAAATACACGCAATGCCCTGGCAAAGAGGAGATGGAGAGTCAAATTGACTCCAGAGCAATGAATGCTTTGCAGAGGAGATTTCAATGTCAGAGCACTGGTGACCTTGCGTGCTTTCTCTCATTTTTTACTCCCCATGGTAGTTAACTCATCTGCAGATCGACGCATCATGGAGAATACTGTTGGTAGGAATATGATGAAACCGGTATGAATATGAACTTAATTAGCACTGAGGCTGTAAGAGAAAAATATTACCCCATTAAATTGTCATTACATGCAACACATCCCTGCTTCAATATTTTGTATGCAGATGCTCTTAGAAAGTTTATTACACTGCCTGAAAAAAATTGTTTATGCAAAAGATGCCTTTCATGTTAGCCCTGAATAGCGAAGCCATCATTGGCACAGCAGAACCCCTATCTACATTTACAATATGCCAACAAGTTTTGAGTCTGAACTGTGAACTCTCAATTGCTAAAAAACAAAAATTAAGACCTTGTGAGATTTTGTTCCTACGATCGTACATACGCACTTTAGTGAGTCATTTCTTTGCGCATTACTAACTACCTACTGTCGCCACATGACCACATCTCACATGTAGGACGACAATGACGTCAACAATGAATGGCAGGATAAAAGGAATAAGAATGGCAGGATAGCCTGGCGTTGACGCTTTGTTAAAATTGTCTTTACATTTTGCATGTCGTCACGAGTGACATTCATCAATTGTGATGACGCGTGGATTTAAAACTTCCAAAACATGTGGATACCAGTCAGAGCCTTAAACTTGGTGACGTTCCATAAAGCTAGAAAACATGTTTATCGATTATTCACATAATATTCACAGAATATTCACTAGCTGCTTGTTATCTAACACGATAACAAGTAGTTTATGCCGATGCCATATAATTCGAGTGAACATTCAGATTTGGAGCATCAATTATAATTAGGAAAGGAATCCATGAAAGAAGAGAGAAATCATACATATAGCCAACTTCATGGATAACGGGAAGTCCGAAAAAGCAAGGAAAGTAGTTGATACGCACAAACTTCTCTTCCGATTTGTCTTGCCCCTTCCTATCCTACAGGCTTAAGTCTTGTTTAGATAATGTTTTATAGAATTCTGAAGTCAAACAGAAATCTAATGCAATATGCTCTGGAAACCGTGGAAGCTTTCAGCTACCACTCTGGTACAATCTGCACAGCTTAAACTTTTGACTAGTTAAAGAAGCATATACTCTATTTTACTTTAAATTTATTATTTATCGTTTTGTGTTTCAAGGGAAAACGTGATGGTAGAAATATAGAACTTTCCATTCACATAACGAACTGATATCATTGTGTGAATAATGCAAGGCTGTCATCTGCCACATCATTAGTATACACTAGAACCAGAACAGAAGATTATGAGAGGACCATTATAAAATTGTGGTAGATATGAGAAATAGAATTATTCCCAGTTTCGTGCTACATGCAAAGAAGGCCAATGGAATAATGAAAAAAACACCACATGCATAGTAGATGACCCAAAACCCAAATATTGAAAAACTATGCAGTAACCTCCACTGAAGATCTGGAGCGTCAGTGCAAATAATTTATGTTAAACTCAACTCACTCTTGAGGCTCGATCAATTCCAGCTCTTCAACCTTCAGTATTGTATGATCACAACGACACTAGAGATCTCAATGTTCTACTTACAATGACAGTTGCTTTAACTCTGCTTACTTAAATAGTTATTTTATCGATTTAGGGCCTTTTGCCGTGCAAAATGTCAGCACATCCCCGCCGCGCCTCACGTTGATTGTCGCAAGTAACAGAAAACATTACATCTCCATGTACAGCGTATGTCATATTCTAGCAGCTAGGCGCTTGATAAAATTCGCCTGCGAGTCGTGCCAACTTTTTTGTGCTTACTGCAAACTTGGTGTGTCTCAGCTCCAAGCAATCCAGGGCAAGGGCAGTCAATGCCGTCGCGCCATTCAAAAACTATCCAGCAATCACAGTCATGCGTTTCACGGTTCAAATTTCTAAAGATTATACTGCATTCATGCCACTAACACTACTACTAATGAACTCATTATGACCAAATCTGCTAATGTAACACTAACACATTGCATAACAATAACATCCCTTATACGTCGAAGTTTAACTGCAGTTCAAATTAGGAAGAAATTGAAAACAATAAAAATGTTTCGTATGAGCTACAGCTACAAATAAGTTGAAAAAAGAAAGGATCTGGCTAGAAGATTCGGAGCCCTATAAAAAAGGCCTAATCAGATTTGCTCCTTCGCCAACGCGCAACGTATAAAACCGCCCAGAGATTGGGATTGGGATGGAAGAGCTTCATTTACGCAAGGACACAATTAAACCCCATTTAATTGTCCGCAATAAATTGGTTGTTTAAAGCTAATGAGAAAAAAAATTAACGTTACTGGTTAACTAGATATAGTTGTCGAAACCACACAGCTTCTCTAATGTGACAAAGAGTTACATATCAGCAGACTAAATGTCAGAAGGTCGTGCCCTTGCCCTCTGTGGCTTTGCAAGTAAATTAATACACATTTTCTTCTGATTGTGAGGCCTGTGCATTGAAAAATATTCTAGTTGTTATGAATAATGTTAGTTAAGGCATCCTTTCAATTATTTGTGCAACAACAGCCTATCTAATCCTATATATCAAGAGAATTGGATGTAATAAAATTAAACATATAAATTCCTTTTGCCAATTTGGTGAACAACCATGGACACTTCAACAGCCTCCCGATGGTGCATAGACCTTTCATAAAACAAATTTTCAGTAATATTTTCATATTTAGTGTATTTCATATTTGGTTAAATGAGCGCACTGCGCTGACTAAAAAAGATAGTACATTTTTTTAGCTCTAAAGTCTGCATGTTGTAATTCTGGCTAAAAGCCCTCAACATGCATTAAATACCATTATGATTCATCATATCAAGTATTGTTCCTCAATATAATATGCAAATTCTCTTTTCACAAGTTTAAGTATTAGAAGAAGCGGAATTGTATATTTGGAACGACAGCGCCACACTACAAGTTCCACAAGAACTTGCTCCGTTTGCCTCATCTCAAACTGCAAACCCGAAAGCCACACGCACACACGCAAGGTGCAACAGTGCCCGTCCTGTGCCTAACCCAGCAGAGTCGACCAAACTGACCTCCCCGCCTATTAATTTGACCCAACATTCATTAATATTGTGTGAATTAGACTGACTTACGTTAGTTGATAATGGATAGACGTGGACAAGGTGTCCGTTCTTTCCGAGGACGAGGAGGAAGTCGTGGATCAGGGAATCCAAGGAACAGCACTAGTCGTGGCGGCAGAGGAGGACGAGGAAGGCAGGCAGAAACCAAGTTGCCGGCACGAACTCGGCGAGAGGAGGCAATTGTGCGAAATTTCCGAAAGATGCAGCGCGGGAGGGAAGAGCCACTGTCTAGGTTGCAAACTGAGGCTAGTGCACCTTTGACACCAACTAACTGGTCACCAGATGGTGGCTCATCACCCCCGAGTCACGGTGAAGTTAGACAAGGTAAAATAAATTAAGTTTCATCTTAGTGCAGTGCAATGCAATGCACAATAGTAATTGGAAGCGTTTTCTAATTAATAATTACGATTAATTAAGATAAATCCTAAACCTGGCAATATTTGGATTTAAATATTTACAATTAATAATATATAATATTAAAATGAACCAAGTGTAGTTTATTACAGTAATTAAATTGACTGATTTTATGAAGGAGTGAAGAACCGTATTTCATGTGGTGTTGACTTATTTAATTGCAGGGGAGTTGGCAAGCCGTTTGAACACCGAGTCTGCGGAGACAGATAAACCTGAATCAGCCGGAAATAGCAGAAAATGGTCTAAAAGTAAACTGCTGAATCCAGAATATCTTCAAGGACATGCACGCACGGTTCCGCCGAAGATAATATTCCCGGAGGATACGATTTATTCAAATGACACACAAATTAGAAATTTCTATAGCAAATCCCGTCGTGAAATGTATGAGAAGAAGAAAGCAGAAAATCAAAAAACACTTGACCGTTTGAAAACTAGAGAGGCGCGTGAGGCAGCTATAAAAGAACGCAAAGAGAAACGTCTTCGCCGCCAGAAAGTTCTTAATCAGAAAAATGCCAAGGGACAGCCGGTGTTCAAGGGACAAATTGAAATGATTTTGGAGAAATTGCAAGGAGAAAAAGCACAAACCAAAACTTAAATTTCCAAATGTTAAGAATTCTATGTATGCAAAACTATATAAGCCAAACAAGTTAAAACGCTAAAAATTCTAATCTACAATCGCAATCTAATGTCAATATATACCCGTTTCTTTATAAAAATATTTATACATACAAGTTGAATAAAAGTTTCTTGCTTCACTGTGTGTGGATTGATCTGATATTCGGTTTTCGGCTTCTTTCGTTTCGACGTTGTCTTCGGTATATAAATTAATCTGAGTTGAATTATTCAAATTTGATGGACCGTGTCTAATACTTTTGGAAAACGGACAGACCAGACACTAGACGGGTAGAAATTGGGAGTCTTGAGAGGAAGAAAAGGATTGAATAGACATGGTAGTTGGTTGATATTATTCTGGAGGTTGAGAAGTGAAAGGCGTGTAAAATCCGCTGTGACAAAAGAATTACATTCGTAGTGATGTCAATGGTTTGTAAAGATCAAAACATGCCGATCCGCAATGCCAGGTAAGGCAAGATCACAATCCCAACTTAAACCAGTCAGGAGTCCAGCACATCGGGCCAAGGATAAGGAATTCGTCTATTTAAAGGTGGATGGAATTTCACCCATCCACCGACTGACTGGTGGCGGTTCCTTCAGGTACATACGAGGTGTGAATTACCACGGAATCAGTCAAACGAATCAACTAGAATGGACAAATTTGAACATGGCTTAATTTGATGCGGTTCTCCTTTGAATTCCTCACCAGATGATTTAATGCTCACCCAATAATCCATCCACCTTATTAACTTCCTCCCTAGTTTATCGCATCCATTTACCCTGGTCGGCACTTACTGTATCCGCTGTTGATAAATCACTCATCAGGTATTTTGTACTCAACACATATAATGGCTATGTGGACCCGAAACTCAAGTAGCTCCTGGAATTCATTTTCTCACGACGCCCATTCTGAGTTCACAAAAACGGTGGACACAATAGATCGTCAATGACACAAACAATTATTGTGCACTGACTGCACACTCAAAACCATTTAATGATCCAAGGACCCCATGTCTCCATCATTGTTACTTTGTGTGGGTAAGTACTTGAGTGAAGAATGCAATTTTAATCGACGCCATTCATAACTGCTTTGTAGAACCCGTACGTGCACAACACAATTAGGGCACTCTTTATTTTTTGTTTACTAACTTAAGTAAGGGTTTGGAATCAAAGGAACACCTTTATGTTAATCAAGTAGACTCAATGTGGCCATAATAAATCTGTCCTCATAACGCAACGTGAAGAAAATTTTTACCAGTAGGTCGTAATAAGTAAGCCAAATGTGCTTTTACAAAATAAAATATGTAACTGTAATGTAGAATTTCAAAATTTTCTGTATTGCATGTAATGGACAAAAAAAGCATTCCCTTATTTACCAGCTGCTTGATACAGCAAACTGGTATGGTGCGGTTGGATGGAGCAAGGAAAGAGCGTCCAACAGTGGTTTCTCTGCTTTGGATTGGTTTATCAGAAACTACGCCTCTTTCAATAACTTTAGATTTGAATAGTAGTGGGAATTCTTAGAAACATTTTAGACGAATAGCATACAAATTACGAGTCCTTTGGATTTACAATTTGTTCACCTGTAAACTTTATTCATTGTAACTTCAAGTATTTTCATTGGATTTTTATTACCAACCACGAGAGTTTTGCAGGAGTTAATATTTATAACCCAAATGAATTCTAAATTTGTTAACGCCAGAGCAAGTAGAACCAAATTACTCACTTAATAATTCACTGCTCTCTACACAGACCCTTCAGTATGGAAGTGTGACAATAAGTGATAGCGCGTGCATATCATCTACATTAAACACAGACATATTTGCTTTGTTTTCCCCTACCAAACTGTTTATGCCGGGCCAGATAGAGGGCCAAAGCTGGTGTTTGTTTCTCATCTTATGAATCACAATTTACTCGACTCTTGACTTTCATTTCTAATCCGTTCAGTTCGTTCGTTGAAGTATAAAACCTTTTTTTCTGCTCAGCCTGACCTATTTTTCTTGAAAGAGGTATCTTATTTCCAATACTACACAGTACGAAACTTCGTCTATTTTTTAACATTGAAAAAAGAGTTGACTGAGAGATTAAATCCTGTAGATACGTGCCGCTGTCATCATGACCTTTTAGCCTGTACTCTATCTTTAAATGGCTTTCATTAATAGAAAACGGGGCAGCGGCGTAAAATGAGCCATTTTCGTTAAAAAAAAATACAATATGGCATGCAACGCGTATGCTGCCGGATCTTGGCATGGCACTGTAGCTTTTTAAGGGAAGAAGATATTGGTTGATGGTGGATAGGCTACAAAAGAAATATCTTTTTTTCTGTGTTTGGGATGAAATTGGATATGACACACGCTCGCCGAGGCTGAAACACATTTTCACTTTTCCTCCGCGGATCGACTGACAACATCTCCGTATTGTTCAGAAATGGATGGACGGATACCTTCAGGAGAAGAGCTGAATCGAATTACTTTGGCACGAGAACTTTTATTCTGAACAGCAACTGGGACTGGATTAAATGGCAACAGCACGTTCGGAGGGAAAGGGATTCGATTACCACCAACCCAACCTCTGTCACCAGTACAAAAATATTGCGTTTCCATTTGTGAGGTTTCGAAGGCAATTTGCCCAGTATTAAAAAATGATAGACTTAAATGCTAGGGATACATGTCCGCGCGCAGCAGAATCCAACATTCAAATATTGAACCCCTTTCTTTTAATATAATCCACAGGTCTGAATTTCAAAATTGAAAAGCGACAATGCACCAGATGATGGATATTTATTATAATGAGTATTTGGCTAGATGTAGATGTAATACACTTTGAATGACATGTCACGGTTGACTGCCCATTGTTTTCCACCTGGATTTCCTTCTTAAGGACAGAATAGGAAGGCTTCCATCCGCTTGATTAGTGGGCATGTGGTAGGACTTTGTATTTGTGCATTGGGTTACCATAAATTTGTATTAAAGAATAAATAAATAAATAAAAACCCACCGCCTATTGCTCACGTCCGTCCGTCCCATACATTTGGGAACCACGGAATGATTTTATTGCCTCATTTCAAACAATTGACGGTTCACAAAATACAAAAGGGGAAAAGGCTTGGTGATGGAGCGGAGGGACCAATTACACAAATAATTTAAAATTCACATTAAAAAATCCATTCAAAGGTTTTTCAGGCCGAAGGATGGCTGTGGTGGTGATGATGTGGATTGTGTGCTGGCCGTTCTCGATTTAATGCACTGCATTGTTGTAATTGCTTGTTCGGATGATGGTGGATCCCTGCGTTCAACAAGCCATGAACTTATTATTCTTCAATCCATGGACCCAAGTCCACAGTTCACAATGGTCACCCTCAACTCCAGCGTCCATTATTTGTTTGTTGGATTTGTGAGGGGGTCAGGCGTTCTTCCGTTCCTTGATTTATCGGCAAACCACTTAATGAGTCGGAAATACGGCCTAATGCAAATTTAGTAAGGGCTTAAATACAGGGGTCAGTGCAGCGGACGGTTCTTTTTCCGTTCATGCAGGGAGCAAGGGCGGTGAAAGTCGGGCTGAGCACGCAGTGACTTTTCCTTAAAAGCACTTTCCACCGAAATACCATTCCTTGATGGGTTGATCTCACGCAAGGAAATTGACCATCCGGTTTTTCCTTGCTCAACTCTGACATTGCGTGAGTTGAATTCTCGGGAGATTCTGTTGAGGTAAACAAAGAGAAATAATTACTTGCATGACCTGATACGCTGGGTCTAATGTTAACACGCAGCATAAATTAATATTGTACAAAATATTGCATTTCTATCTATGAGTAACGGAAAAATGTTAGAGAAAAGATTGCTATATTAGCTTGTGAGATATTAGACTATCTTTAAATAATTTTCGGTTTATTAAAATGTTAAATTAAAGTGAAATCCTTCCGGCGTAGTAGTGACTATGGAGTATGATAGGCGGACCATCTTTGAAGCATTCCATTGATGGGATTGCAAAGTGTATTTAATCCCGGGCCTCACATTGAATTCAAAAATGGACATACATGAATCTGAGATTTGAAATGTTCGTGTTAGGAAAGAATTTTAAAAAAGATAGTATTGCACGGACGGATGAGTTCAGTTCGGAAAAGAACATGACATCATTCCTGACTCGACGAGAGGAGGATGGAAGGAAGAAAGGACATGGAGTGGCTGGAATCAAGTTTTTGAGGAGCCAGGATATGCTGAGATGAGCGGATTTCTTGGGAGGGCATGTCCATTTCCAAGTCACCCAGCTGTCAACCCAACAGTGGACATTTGACGAGGACGAAGAGAATTCACAGTGACGACGATGCACATTCAACATTTGGAAATTTGTTCAAGTGGAATCCCAACTCATCCACCACTCACTCACAAAGTATTAATGCCCTGATAAATCCGTCCAAGGAGATGTGCTCCGCTCCTTGAATGACATGGGGGAAAAGGTAAAATGTAATATGAGACTAATCATTCTGCCTCACACGATGATCTCCACCGCAACCATGTCCTGTACTACTTCTCACATTCACATCTCCTTCAAGACATGAGGAATAAATTTGAATCGCTTCGCTGCCTCTCTCCTCCATATTATTCCTTCCTCTTAATCACTCCCAATTCAACTACTTGCCTCCTTCTCAGGAAAAGTACTAAATCAAATGAATAATTCAAAACCCTTTCACAACGACAACTACGAGGCGTCGCTTATTTTGTATCAAGGCACCTGTGCATCCGTAGTATTTACCAACGCACACGAACAACGTACGCAATTCCACGTATATGTAGTATGTATGGTTGGTAATGGTAAATGCCCTGCCTGTCTCTCCACAAGACGAATGGCTGGGAAATGATGATGCAAAATTATAGTCCTCAGTCGAGCAATGATCATTCAAAATCCACACTCCAAGGCGGTATTGTCCCAAAAATATTATTAGCCCACTGAATGGAGGGAAGACAAAACGGAGGGTGATGAGGATTAATAAGAGAAATCCAAATGAGATGGATGTAACAACGTACTTCTATTGAATACGGTGTCTTCAATTCAAAACGTACGTACATCCACACTACGTACATCTTTTTTTCATAGTAAAAAACCATTAGGAGAACAGACTTGGCTACTTGGTGTAAGACATCACAAAACTACCCGCATTAGTACATAAGAGACAGGGAAATAAGATTGCAATTCATGAGTGAGTGGGAACAAGGAGATCCACTTTGACATGAAAAGAAATACAGAGTATATATATAAAAAAAACCCTCAAAACATACGTACGAGATGAGCGTGAATGAAGAACTTCGTTGAGATGTTGTCGTCTATTCAGTTGATGACAACAATGCCGTCCGTCCGTCGTCGTTGGATGAAGGGAGGCGAGGGCAGCAGGAGGGAGATTTTGAAGGGAATGGACTATTGACTTGGTTAGCGTTGGATTGGAAACTGGCTTGAAGGAAAAAGAAGATGTGATGGAATGGAAGGAAGGAGATCCAATACCCGGACTCATCCTCCAGGCCAGAGGATTTCATTGAGGCAGAACTAATGTGTCCCGCCTCCACTCCGCCCCTTCCCACCACGGAGGAAGGCGCAAATCCAAGGCAGCCATCCTCCCCTCCATCCAACCACTTTCTCCAGCCACAATTTCACCCATTCATTTATTTCCTCTTCATTTTATTTCCAATCTACCTCCAATTCCTCATAAATAATAATAATTTGGATTTGTTTGGCGTAAAAACGAAGAGATATTATCCTATTACATGTACCGTCACAAAGTGGAGAGGAACCCTGGAGATCCATTTCCAGGAAGGATGAGCCGGAGACATACATGGACTTTCCTCTGACTCCGAAGGAAGAGAGAAAGGAAAGAAGTGACAGACTGAGGATCAATTTATTAAAAGCCCATGAATTGAATGAAATTTGGTGGAAAACGAGCTGAGGCTGAGGCTGAGACTTGGATGAGGACGAGACGAGGCTGATACGGCTACGGCTGGGCGTGAAATACCTGGATTGTTGGATCCCTTGGTTTGTTGTGTGGATGGGCGGTAGAGAAATGGGGTGTGATGGGGGGGGGGGAGCAGCAGCGGTGTAGATGGATGGGGGGAAGGGCTGGCCTGGCCCCCCGAAACTGCACCACTCCTGAGTTGGAGTCGACAAGATTGTTGAGCCAATGCGCTTCAAGCCTGAGTGGCTTTGGGGCCCCGAAAAAGCCGAATTCGCCTGCCCGACTGCGTTCTTCCACTTCCCTGAACTCCCCACTGCACAACCAAACCGTTCACTGCCCTCCGAAGGTGATAGCGAGTGTAAAATATACGGATGAGTGTTAAGAGAAAACTATTCAGTGCACACAGTGCCGTGAAACCGACCATAAATATTTGCATCGACAATTTTTTCTCTCTCTCCCAAACCCACGATTTTACTTCAAGTTACGGATTTTTTGGGACTTCAAACACAAATCCTATTCTTTTCCATTTTGGAAACATCCACAACTACACATTTTATTATAATTTTATTAAATCAATTCATTTGGATTTGTAAAACAAAGGGAAAGGACTCTGGTTTCTTTTCCTGATTAAGAGGAAATTAATACGGACGAACATACGTTTTTTGAGGGAAAAGTTAGTGGGGTTTTTTTTTGGAAAGGGAAGGATGGTTAGGAATGGAGAGAGTGGGAAGTGAAGTGAAGGAGAAGGACGACTTCCTTTAGTTTGGTTTTGGCCACGAAGGGAACAAGGGGTTGTTGGTGGACGAGAAGGCTTTCATTTGATTTTCTTGTGCTTGTTGTGGGCGGGAAGTGATTGAGAGTGAAATTGTTGAGAAAATAGTGAATTTTTTGGTGGGGAATGGTGGTGTAAAAGGTGCTCGGAAACGGGGATCCCTGCACTCAACTAGCCAAGCAAGAGTGAAAAATTATCATCCGAGGTAAGATTTTATCTGGTGGGCATTTCATGCTCCATGATGCATGCCGAGTGCCATGAAATCACGTTAACATAATGAGTCCTTCAGGAATATGAACCAATCTCAATGTTTTATGAACCGGAAGACCTCAGCCAAGGTCTTAGCTCCTCACTAACCTCACTTAACACCCGCCTCATCTTCGCCACAAAAACCTATCAACTTTTTATAGACTTTTTACACGTGCCCCCCGCTTCTGTTGTGTCCGTTCGTGGAAAAGGGTCAGATGAATGGAATTATTTCCACTTTCTTAAAATACATTGAAAGCTTAGGTTGGGAAATTCACTTAGACATCTGAACAAAATTGACAATATTAAGATTTATTTTATTTGATATCTACAAATTCCTTGAGATCTTGTTAGTGTTGACAATCATAATTTTTTTAAAAATTGGACATAAAATAATAAGTTAAACCGATGCGATCTCATTTTAGATTTGGTCGTTGGATTCAAAACAAGTGCTTTTGTATTGTTATGTTGAGAATGAATTAATTCTGAACTTCAAATTATGAATAATGTCAAAAAGTTGTATACAAACTTTGCAAGGATTTATTGAAAGGAGAGGAAATGAAGGAAACATATTAATAGAAATGGGTTTAAGGTTAGTAGAATAGCAGGAAGAAACGGAAAAGGAGTTGCCCACTCAGAAATTGTTAGAGGTTTTATTAGTCGGAGTATGCAACTCCTTTGTAGTAGATTCATGAATGGAATTACAAGTTAAAGATAAACTTCTTTGACACAACACTCAAGTTTACAAAGTCAAACTTTCTCAATAGTAATAATACCTGAATCATGGTGAGTTTGGATAATTTGCTACAGCATGTCGGGATAATGAACTGGAAATAATAGCTACTGAATCCCATCACTACTACAGATGAAAGGCGAAAGAAAGGCCAAATTTGCCAAGTTTAACATCTATTCTATCATTATTAAAATGTATTATTACAAGGTATTTGCAGGCATAATTTGAATTTGCAAGGCTGCTTTCACTCACAAATTTAGGTTAAGTACATTTATACTAAACAAAGATATTTTCCCCTTATTTTTTCTTAATTCCCTCCTGGAATTAATCTGACAAAAATCCATGCTTCTTTTTGGCTATTGTACAAATTTAATTTAATCAAACAAGAAAAAAATATTTGCTGATTTAAGTAGTGCCGAAACAAACACCTGGCCTGAGTTCAGTCTAATTTTTTAATTTTATTTGAACAAATAATGACCATAATAAATGACTCTCAATAAAAAATTAATTACAGAAGTATCGCCACTAATAATAATTATACATGTAGCATAATCAAGAATGATTTTAAGTGCATTTCTGCAGCTCAGAAGCTGAATCAAGTTAAATATTAATCCATTATATAATTGTAATCCTCTACTTTTTATTTGACTGTATTCTGGACTTATTAATTACGAAAGACCCGAGTGACTGTTATTTCGACAAAGGCTCTAGCTCCCATTCACAGACATTCTGTTTGTGTTTAAAGAATTTGTATTTGTGGATTTAAAGGAGGCGAGTCGTTGAGTGTTTGTGGGTTTGGGAGTACGTTAAATATCCCCAGGAGGTAAAGGAGGGACGGAGTTGGAAGTGGTGGTATTTCCCATGAATGAAGGACTCCCCACGGACTTCTCCAAGTCAAGTTACAATAAATCAGAGTATCACTGTCTCCTGTCCATAATGATCCTTCGGATTCATTTCCACACACCCCGTACTCCCACAAACTCATCAGGGGTCCATAAAATCAGATGACCAGTTGTCCACACAATATTAAGGTCACTCCTCAATTCCCTTTCCCTGTCCTCCAGTGCCCAGGGTGCCTTATATTCTTCAAGTTGATTAAAGGGCAAGGAAATATTAGGATGGATGACGATCCACGTCGTCAGCAGTCTTTACTAATCAGTTGACATTTGCATCCCAGCCCCTATTGTCCCTTATAATAATGTTTCCGAGGGACACGTGGCTTGGATTTACAAAAAAAACGGACATAAGAATAATTGTGGGTTGATGTGATGATAGTCTGATTATTCCTCATTTCATGTTGAGTCATTCCACAAGTTTAAAACTCCCCGCGTCCCCAAGCCCTTCATTTTCATTGTTGTTCCATTAATGTTAATATTAGGCCCTCCACTTGGAGAAGAAAGTCGTGAGTTTTTGGAAGGAGGGAGCTCAACCCATTAATATTTACAATGACAAATCTGAGCGGTTTCCAATCAAAATGAACATGTTGACTCAATTTCTCCCGGGGTTACGTTCATGTCAAATACATAGTTTGACTTTGAGTTCATTAGGATTCCTACTGAATGGAAATCAACAACGTGAGTTGAGTCAAAAGACAAATTCAAATCCAATGTTTTTTTTTGTTGTTATTTGACAGGTTGTTTGAATTGAGCTTCCGTCGTGGCTCATTGCAAAATTCAGCACTCCTTGGGTGCTGTCCCCGAGATGCCACACAAAGGTCAGTTTGTGGAATGTTCGTAACAAATACCTTTTATTGTTTTTTATAGTTAAGGAATATTTATTTAATTTAAGTTGGATGACTGGATGGCAATAATTATGGCTTTGAGTGATTGGGATTGGATGTGGAGTGAAAGTATTCAAAAATACATAATCCAGCACAACCACAGCTTCTCTGCCCGCCTCCACTCAAATAAAATCAAAAGTTCAAAACCATTTGAAGTCATCGTAGGATTTGGATTTAGCATTTAATAGAATCAAATAGGATTATATTTTGCACTATGAACTATGCCAGTCATAAACTCCCATTGACGTGGGCGTTGAAGGCGTGCGTGTGTGCGTACGTAAACACAAAACACATATGTATAGGTTGACTAAGACTAGAACTCCAAGTTCCAGTTTTATATTTCATAATCCTGGGAGTGAGGCCAGGCCACAATCCAAACCCTCCGAGTAAACGTAAACACAAAGGGCTTGTATCTTGTAGTCCTCACTTCACTTTCAACAATGGCCTGAAGGCGCTTTTAAAAACAGGGGGAGTTCAAAGGGGGGTCCGACGTCAATCTGGATTTCATTTACCGCCACCCAAGGCCCTAGACCATGCCATGCCTCCGCTGAGGAAGGAAACCACCAAAAGTGGCTATTTTTAAAATGTAAAAATAAAATTGCGATTTTCACTTCCATTTTATGCATAGACTCATTCCGTGCATTGGTAAAAATATGAAAGTGAAAGTCACGCGATGTGTCGCGTTCGCGACGCCGTACGCACTGAATTTCCTTGACTTGAAATCCTAGGTATTTTTGAATGAGGGCAAGTACCGGATTCGGAGTTTAGTTTTGAAATGCGGGTTGGATGAGTGGTGGTGGAGGTCATTTGATTGTAAGGGAAGGCGGGTGGAGCGGAGTACACGTAGTTAGTCACCTAACGAGTCGTGAAGGACGGAAGCATTGCAGCGAACTGGATTCCCCAACCCACTAGGCCAATTCCACTTGCCCTTATAAACTCAGATCCATCCATTCGAATACTTTGTTTCCTTTGGATCGTTTGATTCTCCCCGCTTCTTCCCGCCGAACCTCCAATGACAAGTAAAATCAACAAATTACAAAGTCCGCCTTTCCAACTCAGAATTAGGTTCCTCTCTTTCCCTGGAAATGTGTAGTGGAGTAGTAATTTCCTAGAAGCATCAAAAGTAAAAGAACCAGAATGGAATTCCTCTGGAATTGAGTGAAATCCAAATCCAAATTTTGACCTGAATGAGTGGGTGGGGGATGGATGGATGAATTGTGTGTGCCTGATGATGGTTTATCCTCATATTTAGTCGTTCGTGACCAGATCACTGGAAGATGTAATGAACTCTGTGTAGGGCACAGCGGGATCAATCAGCTGGGCGGCGTCTACGTGAACGGCAGACCATTGCCTGATTCCACGCGTCAAAAAATTGTGGAATTGGCTCATTCAGGGGCTCGTCCTTGTGACATTTCAAGAATCCTACAAGTGTCCAATGGCTGTGTCTCCAAGATCCTGGGAAGGTGAACCTCAAATTTTGCAATTATTTAATTATCTTAAACGCTTTAAGAAATTAGTTGGTCGTAATTTTTAAATTTGTTTGCTGTGAGGCAAGGCCGAGGCCAAGGAGCGGTTTAATTTCTAGCAACTTTCTTCTCTCGACCCAACTCCTTCCTCTCTGATCCTCTTTGTAATTAGTTAATTTCATATCACTCCGTCTGTATTTTCCAGGTACTACGAGACGGGATCTATCAAACCGAGGGCAATTGGTGGAAGCAAACCACGCGTAGCCACAGGACCCGTCGTCTCCAAAATAGCTGACTACAAACGGGAATGTCCATCAATTTTTGCTTGGGAGATCCGGGATCGACTGCTGTCTGAAGGAGTGTGTACGAATGATAACATTCCTAGTGTGAGTGTGAGCTCAAATTTTGATTGTTATCATTTTTATAATTATTGGAAATGAATTATCCTGGTAATATGTACAAAATCCACACAAAATAAACCTTTCCTTTCCCTCTTAAACATGCCAATACTACATGATTTGTCCACATGAGGCCAAAGCACAGCTTTTCTTTTTTATCCATGCGAAGAATAAATAAACCCTGGGAGTGAGTCGGCCTCAATTGAATAAGATGGCTGATCGCCTGGACTCGCCGCGGCAAGTACAGGAATGGCGGCAGTCATAAGGGGAAATCATTCGGCGCCGGGTCCTTGTAATTCTGGTTGGTGTAATTCTGGTATATTACGGAATCTCTTTGGAGGGATCGAGCACTCTATGGATTATGTGGGGGAGTTGAGGAACGGGTTTTTGGATCCGCTTCCACTATTAATGAAGGTGGACGGATGGTAAGGCTGGCTATGGTTTTTAGGTGCATATTACCCGGATTTGCGGCAATCCTTATGCCTTGCCTGCCCGTCGTGTGGTCATCCAGTGTTTTGGGAGATTGATTCCCGAAAGGAATGGGTTGGGTCGGTATTCGGTACGGGAATGCATGGCGAGGGTTGAGTGGAATCGGGGACACGGGCTGAGTAAAGGAATCCTCGAACCACCCGGCGTCTTGGGAAAGGCGAAAAGAGATTATATTTTGGATGTAAAAAGTTAGTAGATATGGCTTAAGTAAGGAGCTTAAAGATGGGGAAGGACGGGGAGCGGTGGACATGAAATGGATTTTGGTTTCTTTTTCGGTAGATTTGGATGGGAGATTCCTGTCCCGCCGCCGCTGCTGCTGCTGCTCCTTCCCTAAAACTCCTTTCCCGTCCCCGTCAACTCGATCAAATCATTGGGGCGTAAATTGGGTTTCCCTTTAGACCCTCTTTAATGCACCCCCAATCCCGCCGCTTCCTTTTCTTCCGACTTTCCTTCTCCAAAACTCCATTTCCCTCACCTCCACTCCCACACAATCCACCTTTTCTCCACCTCCAATCTTAAACCTTTTTCGTAGCAACTTACTGTACATATAAAAAAAACACTCAACTCCACCTGCTCTTAATCCCATGACTTTTACGCCGCGCCGCAGTCCATAAGCATTTGTACTGGATCCAAAATAATAATATTTGTCACCTCTACGTACGTACGTATAATACATATTAATGTATGTATGGTCATGACGGCATGGGTTTCATTTCCATTAATCAATCCAGAATTTCAATTTACCTGTACTTGTACAACGGGAAAAAGAATTACATGGTTCTCATGAGTGGAGAACATGATCTTGCGGCTTTTTTTTTTGGAAGGAAAACAACGGGTAATGGATTGATAATGAAAAAAAAATATGTACACCTCATCCAAAGGATCCGCGGTGATTTTCCATTTGATGAAGAGGATTTCCATAGAGTTCCTTCGTATTACATGACAGTAGGAATTGACTGGGGATGAGGAAGCTGTTGATTTATTTTTCAAAGAATGGGGACAATGAGGAGAAATGTGGTTGTCATCCGTCGTCGTCGTCATCGTCGTGTCCTCCGATGAAGGCGATGAAGCGTTGGGCGTTAGGGTAATTCAAGTGCCGTGGCGATGGAATCTATGGAAGTTCATTGCAGCATGAAAATTTCTTACAAGAATAGGAAATTTGTTGAGAGCGGAAGATGATGATGTTTGAGGAATCAAAAATGTACAGGACAATTATGATCCGCGGTCATGAAATGTACGTACGTAACGTAACCCATTGGCGGATGTGATTCGCGGATCACGGCTAGGATCCAAAATAATAAAAAACCGTCCGTCGTCGAAGGATTACTCAGCAGGAATTGAAAGGGAGGGGGACACAGCACAGCGGAACGTCATTAGACGCTTTTTACAGACACAGGGACAGTTAGTTAGTTTAGGTTATGTATTCTAACCATGGAAAGAGGAAAGGGGTAAATTCCTATTCCTAGGACAACTTCTGCATGGGAAATGGCACATGGCTGACTATCCATGGATGTGTGTGTACCTTGGGTGGGGGGAATTGGAAAGAAGGGGTGTGTGGATTGCGGTCCGTGGGCTGGAGGGATCCGTTCCGATGATGCCCGGCCCGGGGAGGGAGGCATTAAAGCATTCTTACACGCCAATGAACACAAATAATATCCACATAATCACATCCAATCCTCCACGCTGACGAGGATCCCATTCCGAATACTTTTTTTTTCCGGGTTCTACTCGATCCATGGCCCACGCCACAGCCATAACCAATCCAACTCAATTCAATCTAATGCAGCTTTGCTACGAGCACCCAGGAAATCCCTCAATTTGTATTTTCTCTCACATTTATTCCCTACCAAAATTTTTGCATTTAAACTTTCTCTCAATTCCTACGTACGTACGTACTAAATGCATGTCTGCCCATCTTTGTGACTTTCTTCCCCTGCTTCTTTGAATTTTAAAACTGTTCAAATCAAATTTTACATACTCCAACCAACCAACCCATGGTTGGTTATTACATGCGGTAGATTCCCTACTAATACACAGGGATTGGAAATTGCTTTGATTACATGGACCACACCTTGATTAATCTGTCATTTCTGTGTGTGCTATTTGTCCTCCTCGTTGGATTTGTAGACAGAAAAGCGAAGCCCTGGGCCTGGGCCTGCTGAGTTGTGGGTGAATTGAGGCGAACTAAATGACGCCATTCGTTAGTTGATGGAGGGAATGAGTGGGTTGGAGGGTGTGGTTATTAATCTTGTGGTGATCATTGATTGCTCATTCCTCCCGGCCCTTTTCCCCCCAACCCATGAGTGAGTGTGGGAGACAGCCACGGTTTTCGTCATTTTCATTAATTCGACTCCAAAGGATAGGCGAGGAAATTGGGAAACGAAGGTGGATGGCGGCTGACTAAAAGATGTGATGCCAACTACGGGTCGTGTAGGTACGGAGATTCCAAGGATGGAGTGGGTGACGGTTGGGTGACCCGGGAGTGACGGAAGTCTGGTTGGGACATAAAATAATCAGTCGGAGAAATGCTGGGAAAATGGGTGATGAGGAACGGGACGGGTTCCCCCCTCAAAATTACCCCGTGGTTGAATGGAAGTCAAAAGACGTGAAAGTTGTGTGTGGAAAGCCTTGACGGGCCCCTGTCATTCCCAAAAACTCACAAAACATTTTATTTGAGTCCCCCGCCAAAAAACTTCCCCCCTTTTTTGTACGTCTACGTCGTACGTAACAAAATGAAAACAAAACTTGGACCTCCTCCCCGTCGTCCGTCACTCAACACTTTTCCCCTTCCTGCTCCAGCATCCATCCATCCTAAAATCCAACCCAACTTTCTTTCAAACTTTCTCCCTGGGCTGAGAAATCCTAGTATGAATTGAGAAAAGGAGCCAACTGAATCTTAATTAAGACAATGGGATGATTTTGTTCAGATCACCATACAACGTATGTCGTACGAAAATACACAATGTATTATGGTGGAAGTACGACAATGACAATGAGTTCAGAAATTCAAAATTCAATTAAAATCTGGAGTGAGTCGTTTTCCTTTTGGAGATTGATTTGGTTTTTTCTTTTGGACAATTTGAATGGGATTTTTGGTTTTTGGAACAGAATTTGAGGGCCGGTGTGGCTGCCCCTCTCGTCGAGTCTCCATGTTATTTCACTCCTGAGTGGATTTGAATAGTATTCGCATGCTGCATTGCACTCATTGAAATCCATCTCTCTACGCCTTACCTTCAGAATTGCTTTGCCTGCCCAGTCCCGTGCCCTTTGCCTCCTCCACTTGTGTTCCAAAGGGGGGTTAGCCGGCTTACAGCTTACGGGATGTACGTAGGTACGTAACATACGGAAAAAAACTACGGTCGGGACGGGATCCCCACATTTCCCATTCTATTGGAATTGGGTGGAAGGACAATGGGTATTGTCCTTGTTGGATCTTTTCTTGGGCACCCTGAGTGGGCCCTTCGGATCCCTAATATCAGTCCCTCCCTTTCATCATCATCTCGATACCTCTAATCATTCAATATATCCTCCTACCCTCAACCCCCTGCCTGCCTTCCGGAATTCAAAAGGTTGAGCTGGATTCATTCACATTTTTTCCCCATCTGATTTTCCTAATCGTGAATGCTGTTGTGTATGTAAAAATACAGGGATTCCTCATGAAGGGCCACGACACGACCCAAAGTGTAACCCCCCACCCACAGTCCTGCTCCCTTGTTAATTTGAATTGGAAGGGATGAAGGATCCCATCAACACATTTACAATTGGATTAAATCCGCCTCCGAAATTCAGTTCCGGACTTGTCCAAACAAAATTGACTCGTCTTTCAGGAGCGGGAGTCAAATTCAAATGGGAAGAGATTCTCCCGCCTGGCCCGGCCCTGCCTGCCAACCGTGGCCACGACCTCCCGTTCACTGTAATTGAATCAAATGGCGTAATTCATTTGACCGACGACTTTCATCCAGCCTACGTAGACGTACCGTAGACGCCATCCCCATGGATCCTGTTTTTATTCTTCCCCCGAGCCCTGAGCATGAGGATTTGGCAATTTGTCTCACAATTGGGTTATCCTAATATTCAATTTAAAATTGAGCTCCCGGCAGGAACCTACGTACGTACGTACGTACATGAGACGCCAACTTCCACATCTCTATTATTCACACACTTTTCCACTCCCGTGGATCCCCTGGCAAATCCCTTTGGGACATTTCCGTGGTTAGCCTCGCAAATCATTTTATAAAATTTCCACTCCGATGGAGCCTTTAAAAATTGAAGTCGCGGAGTGGCTGGCTAGCATCCCTTGTGTACGCACGTACGTTGTTCATGTGTACCCCTTTATTTTGATGTGGACATAACATAGCACGTACGTAGCATAGAGCCCTTAACTATGGAAATATTTCCCGCTCATTTAAAAAAAAAATTGATGTTTTTTTTTCCTTTAATTTTAGGTCTCCTCAATCAATCGAGTACTCAGGAATTTAGCATCTCAAAAGGAGCAGCAATCAGGGCCGACGGCGGACTCCGTGTATGACAAATTAAAATTTTTTAATGGACAAGCAGCTGCCGTGAGTGCGGCGGGATGGGCGTGGTATCCAGGAGCCGCCCCTGTCCCACCCTTGGGTCTTCCACCACCATCCACGCCAATTTCAGCATCTCTTCCACCGTCATCAAGGGATGATCCCCATAAACGAGGTAATAAAACCAGTTCACAAATTTTAAAATTTGTATGGATTCGTCCAGCAAAAATATTTTGAACAATTTGCTCCTTCCTCACTGTCAATTCTGGTAGCATAGCCGGTGGTTACATTATGATTTGATATGAATGAGGACGGACTCCATTCAAATCCACCTGTGATCTACAATATATTAGATTTGCTGGGTTTTGGCTTCTGTGCATGCACTTGTGATGAAGTTGGACAATGAGGAGAGGGAAAAGCGTGACCAAACAATATCAAAAACGTTTAAGAGTGGGAAAGAAGTGAGGGGGTAACATGGGTTTGAAAATTAACGATGATTGTCCTCCAGTGTTTTGATTAGGTGGAGGGAACGGAAGGTTATTTCACACTTTGAGGTATGGAGTTAGTTGTACTTGTAGTTTCCATTGATTCAAGGGTGTGTTGTGTCTCGGAAGGCCTATTATCCATCCCTTCAGGCCCTTTTGAGGCCTAGGACTCCCTTCAAGAGTTACTTACGGACTTCGTTTGTTGTAAAGGACACGGGATCCCATTCCCCTTTTGTGAGTTTACACATGTCAGCGGGCTCTCCTTCCTCCATGAAGGGAAAAGGGGCCCTTGTCGTTGTCCTTTGGAAATGAATCTTAAAATCCGTACCTTACGTACGTCGTCGTTGTCCGAGTTTTGGAGTGCCTCCGCACGACTTACATAATAAGGGAGACCCTTGGATACATAAAAAAAGTAGTTGAGTATTGTCCATATTGACGGACAATGCTTTACCTGGTGAGACCATTAGCCCCGCTCATTCAATTCCATATTTATTAAATAGTTTACACCCAGAGCACCTCCAGTCCATCCATGAATGGAGGGGCGGAGGGAAAAAGGACCGTGGGACTTTGGGATCCTTTAAATTGCACCTACATTCATTCAAGTCCCTCTCAAACATTTTTTTTTACAAATATGGGTCCTATGCCTTCCAAAAAATAAGTAAAAGCGAAGCTAAACGATGACGGACGCGGGCGGGGCGGCAGGAACACAAATAATGATAATCTACCCTGATTTTCTGCCCAAGTACAACTGACCATTGACTGACTCTGTTATTCAGAATTTGGTGCACCTTGGGATCCAGTTCACATTTTTCTTCCCTTCATCATTGACATTTCAAGATCCTTCTTTCCCTTTCCGTACATTCACATAATTCACAATCTCTGGAACATTTTTAGCTGCCTTCATTTCCAAAGGGAACATTTATTTTGTGGGATTGAATGGAGGATGTATGTGAGATTTTTTTTCTTTTCTTGGGAAATCATGTCTGTAAATGGATGGATGGTGAAACCTATGGCTTGGCAGGGTGGATAAAATATCCCTGCTTGCCTGTCTTCCTTACCTATGCTATTCCAAGGAGCCAAAGAATTCCTTAAAATTATTAGTCTGAGCGTGGGATTTGACAGGTGGAGGTAACTAGTCCCCAGATGGAAGGAATCACCTCAAAAAATGTCTCAACTTTGAATTTTATTTGGTTGGATTTGTTTGTTTTCATGTGTGATACACACACGTACAACGTACATCAAAAGAATACTGGCTCCGAGGAATTCTAAGAAAAAATACGCTTGCTTGGTTGTTGAATTTTAATTAGACGAAATGACATTAGCACATGCATATGAGAGGGAAACCAGGCGGAAGGGAAGTTGAGTCTGAATCGTTGGTTTTCCCTGGAAATATTTTTTTTTAAAGTCTGAGTTGTGTACGGGACCCGTTCCATGAATGTTTGAAACTGTCCATTCCTGCTCCGTCTTTTTTGAGTTGTTTGAACCTCCTCGGATTCGCTCACGGAATTATGACTTTGGCTTTCAGTTCCATCCTCAGATGACACAAAAGGGGGACGTAGATTCTTTGATTCTCTTCTGGTTCCGTAGGTTCCGTAGGCTTTAGTGGAGCAGAAGTTAGCCCAGCATAAGTAACGTAGCTGGGATTCTGGGAAGACGACGACGACGACGAAAGGAAAAAGCTTCAAGTCTTGTCTTGTTTTCCCTTCCTTCAGACCCTTTGACTCTCCCTTTTTTTTTCATCCCTGTCAAAAGGCAAAAGACTTCCACCATGGAGATCCATTTCGTGTACTATCTTTGTGCCCGTGTCCATTTTATCCTCTGCCATTTCATCTTCTTCACTTTGATCAAAGACACGATGGGCTAGACTGGCTCGTGGATCAAATACATATTCCATCCATTCCTTAGCATTATAGTCTTGGTGCTGTCCCTAAATAGCAGCACATTACTTGCAGATATTAAAATATCATGTACAATGTCAGTCCATCCCTCCCGTACGTGTTAATTGTACGTAGTAGTTTCGTAACGTAAACGTAATGGCAATTAAGGGACCCCAAGAAGCAAAGGGCAACTGATTTCCACATCATCCACAAATGTATTGTGAATGATGGATTTCCATTTTATTTTTGGATGATTCGTTTCGGGGATGTTGGGTAATGAATGATTGGGACTGGAAGGGTGAAAGTTGAGGAGGGATGGGAGTGGTGATGAGGGGGAGAGAAAAGGATGATTATTATTATGTAAAAATGACACGATTACTCCTTGGGAGGAAAAAGGGTCCTTTCACACTTGGAGGTTGGTTATTCTTCGCGGTTGGGAACCAACACGAGGATTTTTAGTGATTCATACTCCTTGGAAAGAGTTTAGTCAAATGGGACATAAAACGGGGGTGATGACAATCATGAGGGCACACGACCCATGGACGTGAAGGGCAAGGCCGATGATCCGGGCATTTGTCGGATCCAGCACACTCCTCGGGGAAACCCAGTCAATGTCATGCTCTAATTCCGCATCCATCCATCCATCCAAACCGACTTCACATGCAAATGGCATACTTACAAACATCCTCACACGCCACATCCTATTTATTTATTTGAGAACTAACCAAATGTGTTATTGATTTTAATTTAAATTCGGTATTCGAAATTTAAAATTACTGCCAGGGATGAGGTAATTGGATAATTACAATTTACTAACTGCTGGATGGGTAATCCGACAAGGAAAAAGGAAATAGGAAATGAATTCCAGTTTCCTTGGCCCGAGAAATAGAAATTGGGAAGTGGGAGAAAGGGTGGATTTTGTTTTTTGGAAAGTCTGCTGCCTCCGTTTATGTACACATGAATGGCTGGAGATGGATGCGGATTCAGCTTGTTATGCAGATTCCAGGAATGGACTTGTCTGAGTCGGAGGGGTAGCCCTTAAAAAAAATGATGAACGGGAGATCGGGGACGAGGCGTTTGTTAGCATTTCCACCTGAATTGCTCCGAACACACAGCCATGACGCCACGTTCCCTTCGCCTTTCCCCCCACAGGGGAATAAATCCATTGGCGAAGGGAAAGGATGTGCTGGTGGACGAGTTTGTTGAGTAAATCATGTAACATTGTTAGATGAATTTATATTCCTCCGTCTAACTCGATTTGAGGGAGTCCTTCCTTCCAGCCGTAAGGGAAATCCGACGAGGAGGAAAGTCCAACATATGTACTTCCTTGCCCCAACGGATCCAAAACCCAGGCGGAATGATCCATCCAACTCATACCCTCTGGGATCCACAACCATATTCCAATGCCAAAAATTGGCAAAATTCCATCCCAGGAAATTAAGGACCAAAATATGATGGAGGCTTGAGGGGATTTTAAAAATTCACAACTCTGCCAACTCGGAAGGCGGACGTTACAACATTACTACTGGACTTGCTCGTACATATGCCACATAAGTACACAATGAAAAATACCCACACTTAAAACGGGTTATTACAAATTGGAAAATTAGAGTTTGGACACATGGGTGATGTGATGGAAATAATACATAATTACAATGTAATCCATGTTATTACAATTGGAATTGTAATTCGTGTCATATTCAAGTCATGCTTTGCCGGGAAATGTTATTAAGTTGCGTTGTTACTATGAAATGACGACTGATACGAATCCATGGAATGGAGGGTCGACCACACGCAAGGAAATCCCTTAAATGGCTGTTCCATAACAAGATAATATTATTTGAGCTGAGGGAGTGGAGGTCATAACTTTATTTTTATTCCCGAAGGATATGACATTCGTGGATTTTTCGTGTTATGGGGGGATGGATTCATAGTTGTAGCGTATCGCATCCATTAATTTAATTCAGCAGACGCCTGACTCCAGGTTATGAATATGAATCCAAAAGGACACATTGAACGGATCCGTAGTCTAATGTAATGTAATGTAATGTACTGCCGTGTAATTGTGGAGGGGATGGAAATCCTTGGAAAATTCCCTTCCCCTCATCAAATAGGAGTTTCATGTCTTCGGGGGAATTCCTTGGCTGAGGGATGTCATGTTTGCAGTTGACTAATTAATTGGGGTGTGGTTTTGCAGAGGTAAATAGTGAGGGGACTTCGGACGGGGCCTCGGATCACAATTCATCTGGGGATGAGGACTCCCAGCTCCGCCTTCGTCTCAAGAGGAAATTGCAGCGGAATCGAACCTCCTTCACGAATGATCAGATCGAGGCATTGGAGAAAGGTAACTTTTCAATTTGACTCCTATGTTTTAGCATGTGTTGTAGTAGTAGAAGTTGTAGCGACACAGGATGTGGATGCAGGGCACGAATCCCATCAAGGAGTTTAATATGTAATGAATCTCCATGGGAAGTCATTTCGGAGTCTAAAAACAAGGGATTATTTGTTCTTCTCCTGCAGAATTCGAGAGAACCCATTACCCAGACGTATTTGCTCGGGAACGACTCGCGGAGAAGATTGGTTTGCCTGAAGCACGAATCCAGGTAAGTTAATATACAGGAGGACTCACTTCCATTTTCCAGGAACTCCACCACAAGTTTGTTTAGCCTTCCAATTCCTGTACGCATGGGTGGATCCAGGTCCAGGACCTAACATGCCTAGCTGCCCTCCCATTGGATGAAATCAGTTTTTGACCTCCCGGAGTAGCAAAATTGCTCGTTTCACTGCCCCCTCATTTAGTCCACACAAAATGAGTGTAATATGTAATGTAAATCTAATCCGAGCCCTTTGTTTTCTCAGGTATGGTTCAGCAATCGTCGAGCCAAATGGCGGAGGGAAGAGAAATTACGAACTCAGCGTCGAGGCTCGGATCATGTGGGTGTTTCCCCGCCGCCAACATCCACGGCTCCCCGCATTCCATTCAATTCTGGTTTCAATTCAATGTATGCCTCCCTCCCTCAACCCATTGCCTCCATGCCGGACTCTTACAGGTACAACTTACAATTTTTTTTTAAGTATACGTGTTAAGTCTGGGCTAGTTTTAAATGTCAACAAATAATTCATCCAATTTCATCGCGGCATTTCATGGCAGGGGACCAGGTGACAGTGACAGTCCAGTTCTGATTCCCCTCCATACATGCTAACACAGGGTAGGATTCAGGTTTACAGGAACAGGTTTTCAAGTCATCCGCCATTCTGGTGTCTAGACGCCTAAAAAATCCATGTATTATTAAGTGGCTATGTACGTACCATGTCAATGGCAATGGCAATGGCTGGACGATGTTTTGAAATTCATGTTTGCTTTTTTTTCAATTATTATCGGGGAAATTGTTTTTTTTTAACGGAATTTAAAAAAAGTGAAACCTATTTCAAAATGTGAATGACATGGCAAAGCGGAGGAAGAAGATATTTTATAATTTTTTTACAAGGGGGAAAGGGTTGGTTTTTGAGGATGGTGGCTGGGGAGGAATGTGATGGAATACAAAGCAAATGGAGTTGGAATGGGAGGCTGGGGTGGGTCTATGACGGAGGGTGTTGGTGGGCGTAATCGTCATTCCTTTTCGCTTCAGATTATTATTAGATTGGGTCCAACGGAAAAGCGGAGTGATAGTCCTGTACATAGTCTCCCCTTTCCTTCCCATGTCCCATCCTCCAGAACAGAAAACACCTTTCCCATTCATTTCTCCGTAACGTTACGTAATGAAGGAGTTGGGGATCCTAAGCGGTCGTCAAGCACCCATTTTCTCAAAGGAATCAATTTCCTCGCGGAACAAAGGGAGAGAGGGGGGAGACATTCTTTTCCTTCCTCGTCTCTTTATTACAATTCCTCCAGCCTTTCCCATTGATCTTCCCCCGATTCAAATACAAATAAAATGAAGGGAAATGAGTCTTCCACTATTTACTACGGACGGATGAAGGATTGGATCCAAGCGACGCACGCACATTCCTTCCCTAATAAATGATTCTGACTCCAGTTCAAGTTCAAATCTATTCCGGATACCAATTTAAGTTTATTTTTAGACCAATCCCGTGTATTTGGGTGGAAATCATTCAGTTGTAGGAAACTTACGTACCTACCAATGTTGGGACTGAAACAAAAGTTTTAGTTGGAATTGGATTTTGGATGTGGTGGTGGAGTTGTAATTTGGATCACTTAAGGTTAGGGGCACCTACAATACTACATTAGTTTCTTGTTCCTTTCTCCAGTTCAATGTCGGGGAGTTTGAGTAGCGTGGGAGGAAGCTGTCTTCAACAAAGAGAACCTGCCCATCCGGCTGCCAGCTACTCCTACATGTTTGCTGACCCCTTGTCATCCATCGGCGGGGCGTATGGATCCAGGGGTCCACATTGTGGTCAAGGCCCAGGATCTGTCAATACACATTCACCCTACGGATCCAACATGTCATCCGCACATGGCGGTGGAGCAGGGCAATATCATGGTAAGGAATTTGGACTTTCTCATCCATGAAATTTAGTCGTTCTGCTATTTATTATTGAGTGAAAAGAAATTATAGCCTTTTTTAAATGTTAATGTTAGTTTTTTTTAAAATCAAGGTATTTGATAAAGACTTTGGAGATCTCTTCCGGAAAGGGTTGTAGTATGAAACTAGTAGGCTGAGTTAACACATGTTCCATTATTTGATTTCAAAGGAGTCATATCCGCGGGCGTCTCAGTTCCAGTTCAAATCCCAAGCCATGGGCCAGATTTGTCGTCAAACTATTGGTCACATCGCCTCCAATGACGTGCATACCATTAGATGCGAATCAATCTTAGCCACGTCGCATCTCTGGTTTTTTTCCTTCAAACGTGGCCATTTCTTTAAAAAGAAATTCCAAGAAGTTGACCTTCGGACAGGTTCAACTGTGTTCCTTTTACCTCTTGGACCAGCTAACAAACAATTCACTCTCCATCATCGACATCCAGTGTGAAATCCTAATGATCTACAACAAAAATCATATACCCACAAAATCCATCACGATTAGAATTAATTTAAAAAAGGGATTTAAAAATGACAGCAACCACTCCGATTCTATTAGGATAGTAGGATTTAATTTTAATGTTAGCGTAGTATACAGTGCAATAATTTTTTATTTGGCAACTTGCTCGGATTTTAATCAACGCCATGACATAAATCGACATTCTCATTTACTGATTAAAGTAGGGATTGGAAGTACTATAAGAAGGGATTCACAACTCCAGAATTTGTACAGAGAAACGGGAGAACAGGGTATTCAAATTGTACTTAGGAATGAATCAATTTAAAATTTGTAATTGTAGCTAGAGTTTTACAAAAAAAATAAGTTTCTGATTGCTCATTACTCCATTTGCATAGTTAGGAAGATTAGAAATCTACAAGCCAAGACTGATGAGTAGAATGGTTTTGCCTCGGAAATGTATATCCACTGCTGTATTAAATCCTACGCAATGGGAATAACTGTAAAATTGTATTATCCTCAACATACGCGTGGTTCCTTTTGGGGAACGAGAGGGAAGAGAGCAAACAATCAGTATTATTGTACATGAGCTAAGGAGTTTGGATTTTTGTCATGTTTTGTATTTAGTGTTTGTTTAGTGTGTGGGATGAGCGGAGTACATAGTAGATTCCCCTTGTCTTCCCCGGTGTTACCAAATCCATATGGAATCTCATCGAAACTCAAAATGCAATCACAACTATTTTGCAACAACATCCAATTCAGATGTTAAAATTAAAGGAATTCATTCAGTAGTGAGTGGTACAAGGCTGGAATGAATTCAATGCTGAAATTTTACAAATATTAGGATGAATGGATGAGCCTGTCTGTGTATTACCCGTTATTGTTCACTCATGCACTATATATTTTCAATGTACATAAAGTCCCACCAACGAGCACATTGTAAGAACAATAAGTTTGTGGCGTGGAAACACTTGATCCCTTGTAATTTGACAAAATCCTGACACGATTTTCTTTCTTTCTTTTTTTGAAATTTTGATAAAAAGCTAAATTTTAAAATACTTCTACCATTTTGTCCGTTAACATTGAAATATAGTCACTCCTCCATAAGTACTAGTAGTCCGTCATTCAGATCCAACCATTCTGTAGGGTTTTTTCCCCAATGGAATTAGTCAAGAGGCGTGCTCCAATTCAATTCAAACTCCAAACCACAGATTTTTAATCCCAAGGGAGTAGAAAAAAAATGAATCCGTGGAGTTGTGAATAGGATTCGAGTTTCCATCCAATGTGTGAGGGTGGGCTATAAAATATCTGGCGGCATTCATGCGTTTGAGGGTGAGAGGAACTGCATTTGTGTGGAATGGGGATAGCCAATCCAAAATCAATTATTTTATTCCTTTAGTAGTTCTCCGAGAACCACAGCTGAATCTGAATGCTCCACAGTTGGATGTGAATCCCTTTCCCTTATGTCCTGTAACGGTGAGTGTATGTGTGTCTAGTGGGAAGGGAATCCTTTATTCTGAAACGAATTAAATTTACTTGTGAATCGAGTGATGACCAAATTCCAATCATGTATACTTTAATGACAAGATCTTTCATTTTGAAGGAATTACTTAATTATACAGCTAAGTTTAAGTTACGGGAGTAAACTACTTCTCTTCATCTGCAAATACTATAAAAGGTGTACTGTAATACAAACTGGAGGTACCCAGTAAGTACTGCATTATATTGATGATGACACAGTTTAAGCATTCCGAGATCAATAAATTCAATAATTTTTAAAACAAAGGTTTCAACTTTGTAATATATTCTTTGTTCTTGAGCATGTTTGAATTCCATACATGAAATCATCTTAAACTAATTAAACAATCAACCAAAAAATAAAATTGCACCGGATCTAAGCACACCCTGTATCATACAATTTGTCATATTAACCGTATAGTTGCTTATGAAAAGATTTTTGCATGTGTAATGAGGTCCCGTCGCGTCAGTCCTCTTTGTCAAGTGAAAGGCCATTAGGCAGTGAGCGGAGTCGTTTCATCGGCCACAGAGTTTGACACGGTTCGTCGTCTTCTTGACGGCCAAATTGGAGCCGGTGGAAATGGAGCCCTGCCTTTTTCTCGCCAGAGTTGAAAGAGAGTCCCTGTGACGGCCAAGACACCCCAGACGACAGTCATGATGAGATCTGAAGGAAAAGACATATCCAAATAATATGGAAACTACTAATATAATTTAAAAACTGACTGTCCTTCCTCCAAAGGGAAACGAAGAACCCACGTTTTATGGTTGAGTGGATGAAACTAATCGGGGGAGACAGGAAGAAGAGGACAGAGTTTGGGCCCTACTCCATCCAAGGAAATACAAAGAGATCCGCATTTGGAAAATGGGGCAATTATTATTATTTTTCAAAAGCGAGTCGTGCCTCCCTCCCTCTCTTTGACAAGATCAGACGAAGGAGAAGGTGAAAAGAGTTGAAAAATGCAATTAAGACAAGGACCTGACCATTGACATCCCTCCCGCCCGAGTGGGGTCCTTCGTCTGTACCCTTTCTTCCCGCTCTCGTCATGCTTTACTGGATCGGGTAATGATAATGGAGGGAACTAACTCATCATGGCAACAAATAATATAAATAATATTCCGCCCAGTGCTATTGCTACCGTGTATCCCTTTCCCAGCCACCCTTTCACTCCTTGCCGACACAGGCAACGGCAAATCCTTGTCTCAGAATCTGCTAAGAAATGTAAAACTCACCTGTCGTCTGAAATATTGGATCTATGATGGCCACACCAAAGCCATTCACTGTCGCCCGTCGAATCACATTGAGTACGATGTACCTCAAATTACTTCCAAGGTATAAATCCAACGGATATATGAAAAGAAATGATCCAATCACTCCCGTACACACCACGCTTGCCTACCCAAACAAACAAAAACATTAAAAATTGAATAATATTAAACTACATACGTGTTACTTGAAGCATTCAATACTCCTATTTGTAAATTAACTGGATTCCCTATTGTTAAATTGTCATGTTTACAACTGCTTTGGATCGCCTGATTAAATCCTCTCAATACAACATCCCGTCCCTCCCAAACGAAGAGAGATTTCTTCAAAACAATTGAGGATCCTGTTTTGTCACTTACCACACGCGTGAATGACAATAGGAGCGGCGGAACAAGCAGAACAAGGGACAGGAAGGCCAAACAAAACGTAGTGTCGTCCTTCATAATTGCCAAGTCAGCTGAAATATTAAGAAAAAAAAACACAGAGGTCAATAACAACGTGAACGTGGGAATAGGTACATGGCTAAGAAATCCATGGGTTGGGCTAGTGCTGTCTTTGAGCAAATATGCTGGGCAATGTCCACTCAAGTGGATGAGAGACACGAGTGTAGTACACAAGTCATGTCATATAAAATAATAGGGTTTGCAAAAATAAGGGTTGACCCAATGTCTCCGGAGGCCGAAAATAAAACTCCAAAGACTTTGTACTTTTCGTTAGCAAACAAATCGAGGGAGCCAAAAGGCGGGCATCGGTCCTCCCTATTCCTTGACAACTTTTACTCGTGTAGTAGTAAAAAAAGCACTATTTACACTGGCCGAGAGCAAACCATGTCACTAAATGTTCATTTCGTTCTTCAAGTCCACCTTAGCTGTGGGAGCACAAGGAAGTTCTATCAAAATGTGACTCAATAGCGTCTTTTCCAGCGGAGTTTGTTTTGACTGTCTTTCAGCTCCATGGAAAGAGAGGGAACTTGGAAAGGCTACGACAGTTTGGGAAGTACTCGGGTCATTTGTCAATTCATTTCAAGTTCCCTTTGAACTTGAACTTCTCCTTTCATTTCCTATTCCCTTCCAGGCTGGATTAAAGTAAAAGCCTTGAGGCCGCCACGGACGGCGGGTACGGGAGAAAGAAAGAAAGAAATGCCAATCGCCTACAAAACGCGTGGCTTACCTAAGGGTGTGTAGGTAATCGTAGATGAGAAAAGTGTTCCGAGGAGGAGACAAATGAGGAGGACGGGTAGCAAGGGTGAGCCCCAACGAGCCCATATTACTAAAAGTAAAGCTCCACCCACAGCTCCCACCCCAATGGACATCATTGTGGAAGCTGTCAAAAAATAATTAGTCAGATTAATATCGTTGTATTAGAATTGTAGCCAGAATTAAAAATAGTTTTCCTAAATACTGCGGCCTGACAAGAAAAAAGCACACTAAACTGCACATCCTAGCCATGTCCAACTACTTATCTTCACCCTGCCATGGTACAGCTTGAACACATTAACACATCAATAATTTACCGCAGAGCTACTTCCACTTAACCAGCAAAGTAACTGGATAAAATAAAATATTCACTAGCTAGGAAAATAAAGTGTAGGACTAAATAAGTACCTGCATCTCCTACGTCAACCGTGAGGATGAGAACAATATATGAAACAAAGGACGCAATGCAAAGTCCCAGGAGAAACAGTTGGCTCTTGTAAAAGCGATGACCACAGAAGGTCAGAAAGAGACCGACAAAAATCATGGATGCACTCAACAATTTCGCTCCAGTTGATCCTGGATTGTCGGTAAAAGATTATAAGGCCATTTGTTACATTTTATTCAACAAATCCCCCTCCTGTTCATCTTCCCCATGTAATGCCCGAACCCGGTACACATTTTAGTAAAAAAAGGCACAAACTCACGTAGGTTCTCACAGGACTCAATTTCGGAGTCTGGATTGACAGAGAGTGGATCGCATCCGTAGGAAAGGGTAGGAACATATGCTGCAGAGGATGTGAGTCCACGAGCAATCACCACAACAATTCTACCAGTCCCAGCATAATTCGCAAACTTAATTCCATTCACTGGGCTCCCATTAAATTCAACCTGCATGAGGAAAAAAAAGGTTCGGTTTAATCAAAATAAAGAGCTAAATGTAGCAAAAGTGAATGGGGCAGACATCACGGTTGGCTGGCTTGGTTGACATTTGAGGTGACAAGGTAGTTAGGGAAATGATGGCCAGAAATATTTGCCTCATACCATATAAGACTACTTGAAGAAATTCAAAGCTGTCTCAAGAAATTGAAAGAGCTGTCGGGATCCAGATTGGGAAGGAGGAGAGTTGGGACAGACAGGAGACGGTAAAAGCCAAATCACCAGACCGGGAAAATATTTGTTGAGTGTAAAATTGACTAATTTTCAAACCTTCCGACCATTAGCTTCAATGGATTTCCAATCACTCATCAAAAGGATACTTTGAAACATTGTCTTCTGTCTGAAGTCCCGCTCAGGTAAATAATACTGAAAAAGGTCGTACTGGAGTGGAGATCTGTCACAAGTTGGTGGACGAACGTTGAGCGGCCAAGAGGCAAGGGGATAATCCACACTCAGTATTGATTCGGTATATCTGGTAGGAAGATACGGCGCCGTTTGAATTCGCTCTTCGAGATTACATCCACCGGGAACTGGAGCTAAAATGAATAAAAATTTGCATGCAATTAGTTAAAGAAATGAGGTGACAATAGAACCTAATGTTGTAATTGTCTAAGCTATGCATAATAAACATTCACACTGTCTTGATCCAATCGTTCGCCGCCTTAAGACTCTTCTGTCTGACTGCTGTACATAATTCGGATTATATTTACCTATTCAAATAATACTAATACTAAAACTTTCTTGAAACCAAGCTCTTCCCGATAAATGGTTTAGGTTAATTTGTTAATTAAGGAAGAGTGAAGAAAGCAATGCAAACAAATTTTAAGACGTAATTATACTGAGTTAGATTGCATTAAATGTATTGCAAATTGCAAGATTACAGTCGCTTGGGCTTAATGCTTCAAATCTAATTGGTACAAAGTTACTGGTAATTTTTATGGGCGTTAATTAAATTAATTAGCAAGTAGATAACAAAAGGAAATTTTATGTTTATAAGATAGCTGGCAAACTCAAGTCATATGAGAGAAGATGCCAGCTTGACTACTCATAAATATATGAATTGAACACGTGTGATTTTTATTGGGCTAGCCTATCTTCAATGTCGATGACCGCCAAACAGATTTTTAACAGATCCTAATTTACAACTTGTTACTTGGTAGAACTGCAACTGATGTAATAATACCTGGCGATATCCCCACCCTATAGCCCCAGTATCTCAGTACTACACTCTATTAAAAATTATAAAATTAACGTACCGTTGCTATCATACGTCCGCAGAATGAGCAGAACTGCAATTGAGGTGTTTCCGACATCATTCATCAAGTAGACTGAAAACTCGGTAGCAGTAGCTTCCATCCCGCCAAAAACTATGACAAGTCCAATATTTTTTCCTCTTGTGTAAAAACTGGGCGACAGAGTTGCATTGTAGGAAATTGTAACATTTTGTAAATAAGAATGAGCTTGAATAACTCCAAATTCCATGGCAGAGGTTATGTTGCTCAAAATTACCCGAACTCTATGCCCAGGTTCGAGCAGAATTTCCTGATAACTCTGCGATGGAGAGATAAATGTTGGCGTGGAGTTAGAAGGCGCTGGAATTTCAAAATTGCATGTTTTCAGTGTTTAAACGAATATAGTATTTACAAATACTTATGAATTAGAAAACGAAATCGTACTAAACTAACTGAGCACTAGCTGCTCAATTTTAAGAAGTTCAGATTGCAAGCCAATTCGAGCTTGTAGTTGTAGTCTTTTACTTCGATATCGATTTAAGAAATCTAGGTTAGCTAGGCCGTGTAGTTATTGTGGCTATTTAGAGTTTACTATGTAGTTATTTAGAGTTTAAGCTGCAATGGGCCCAGATGCTTTGGCAGTGGCTTTCACAGCAAGGGGAAACCTTTCAAATTACAACAAGACATTACACTTACATTACATGCATCATGCATAAACTTTAGAACTGACCTTTTCAAGTTTAATAATTCAGTCCGCATTACAGTAGGTTTCTGTTTGCAATTTAAAGCTAATGTGCATTCTGGGAATATCGAGCAAGGTTTGTCAGGTTTAAAATAGTTTCTGTGGGTTTTAAATAAAATATACAATTGCCAAATGCGCTGGAGCATTAATGTGGGTTGCAGTGTATCTCGGAAGGGATTTATTTTGCTTTGAAGTTCCTTGTTTAAACTTGGTTTTCCTGTTGCATATGCAAAGGATGATTTATATCGCGCGAAATGACATTTTCCATCCTACGATACCTCCATTAAAAACTAATGACAATGTAATTAATTAAAGCGGAATGAAAATCAACTGCTTACGAGACCTCGCCGGTTCTTCCTATCCAAGCCTACAGCCACACTATTGCTAAATATCTTTCAGAAATATGATTTTTTAATAATTGGAATACTATTAACGCATTTAGCACCCGGCTAGCCAAATTTGACTACTAATCAGACGACACATCAAGATCAACTTAAACTTATAAGTTGAATATATACACCGACAAGATGTACCGTATAAGACTGAATAGAGCCCGGTGCTCAAATAGAACCCGGTCAAAGCTCAAGTTGTAAGAATACAGTCCGGGTCCAAATACAGCCCGGGGCCCAATTATAACCGAGTTATCAATTGTTAAACTCATAGGGCAAATTTAACGAACGGCCAAATTGTATTTTGTTAGAAATACGCCAATTCTGTCTAAATTGCTCGTGGCAGTAGTGTTAACATCATATTTGTACTTTAAAAAATGACATTACAAATTCAGATAAACAAGTTTTGACTGGAGGAAGGTACCGTAAATTACCTAATAGAAGCCGGGGCTTGTATTTAAAAACGACCCCTCAAGACGGGGCTTGTATTAGAGAAGAGGCTTCTATTAGAGGGAGGCTTCTAATAAATAATTTCAAACTAAAAGTAGTGTGTACTGTGTAAAATACTGGGTTTTATTTAGCATAAAGCAGCTAAAGTTCACTTCAAAATAATAAATGAAAGCTAAATTTAATTATCGGAGTCAGACGTATATTCGGGGAGTCCGTTATCGCAATGAAAATACCCGTGGAATGGAAATGAGCGAGTGGGGAATAGAAACTCGGGGGCTTTTATTAGGGCAGGGGCTTCTATTAGGGGGAGGCTTCTATTCCCAGACTCCGCTCACAGACGGGGCTTCTATTAGAGAAGAGGCTTCTATTAAGGGGGAGGCTTTTAATTGGTAATTTACGGTATTCTAATATAGCCCGGGTTCAATTATAGCTCTGGGCTCAAATACAGCCCGGGTCTCTGAGAGGCATCTACGGTATGTATGTTTGTTTATTGGAGTGGTCGGAACTTCTATTTAGAAGCCCGACCACCCATTGCAGACTCTGAACACTTGAATGTGTTGGACTAAAGCGCCCTTGCAAGTCCCAATTTAACTAACCGGATCAACTAATAAACTCTACTAACACCGATATGATTATGATACACCGACTTCACCACACTGCACTGGCTGCCAAAAACACATTAACTCTACAAAACAAATATGCTTGAGCATGACGAGTATTACTATTATGTTATTAGCACTGTTAACTACATCACTAAAATTAAATAAGATGAAGTCCAAGCCAAAAAAGCCAAAGTATCTCTTCCAACAACGTCGAGGACTACTGCGACGAACGCGAACCGGAGTAGAGTGGGCCGAACCGTTCGGAGGTTTGACAACACAGCACTCCATGCAATATTCAACCAACATGATTCATTTTTCAAAATACCCATTGGCAAACTTCATAATGATATATATTGGTATTCCATTGGAAGTATTTTTGCCCTAATGTTACCTTTTTTGACAATTCCTACAACCTTTACAGGAATTGCAGATTCGATCTTGTTAGAATTTGCGGGAAAATTCAAAAATTATAGCAAGAAATGACAAAACACTCCTTGACGTGTTTTGGAAAGACATACTTTGACGACACAGACAGTAAGAGTTCACTCGTCTACGAGGCGTTGGAAGTTCAACTATTGCTAGTGCATACTTCTACATTAGTATGTATTGCATAACGTTGGACATATCCTTTTTGGACGAATCCGACGTCGGAATGCACAGTGTGATAGTGAGGCAAAGGTGCTATAATTTTACATAATTCCTCCGAATTATAACCAGACCAAGTCTGGTCCACCAAATCCCTCTCACAGAGAATTTCTACATTAGTAAGCCAGTTATTTCAACTCTTAATTTCTAAACGAAAATCGGAAATCAAATCGTAAATGTAAATATTAAAACCTTACCTAAAGTTTCAGTCTGTGCTTGGGCGAGCCCAAGGCCAGGGATTCCAAAGCCCAGCATTATAGCTCCAACAATAATTATTCGCACAACAATATCCGCAAATCTTGTGACTCCCATTGTCTGCAAGAGAGAAGCAAACGACTAGCTCCGTCCGCTTGTCTTTCTCTTTAACTCACGTGCGTCCAGTCACAAGATCTCATCCGCTATCTAATGATGTCCTATAATTATTTAGTCATGTCGCAGCACATGTCATTGTATAATATTGTCCTCTCGGCTATGTTGAACGATTAGTTAAGTTAATCCACCTACACACTACGCTACCACTACTGGCACTGTGGATATTCCACCACCCATGACGCGATGTACATAGTCATAACTCAAGACAAAATAATACAAAACACATTCATTGCTTCCGCAAACTTTCCACTACACGTGTCATGTAATAATACAATAAATACGAAAGTGTAAACAGGAATTAAAGTAGGGCTAAATATTTAGAATTCGGATGTGAGTTGGATTTGAAAAGGGAGGGAGCGGAGAGCATGTGGTTTGGTTTGGGTGGGGAGGAAGGGGGGAAGACATGAGCAGAATCCCCACTCCTCCGACCCACTGCACTGTCAAACCAGCTTGGCATGGCAGGCAGGGTGTGGATCTGTCTCAAAAAAATGTAGAACACATCCAACATCAATTTGCATTTGCAAAATATTGAAATTAGCGTTGGATGGATTGGACATGCCTTGTGAATGTGCCCTCGTGTGTTGAACAGTTATTGTCAGTGGGTTGTGGTTGTGTAAGTTCTGTCCAGTCGTGGAATTAGGATCTTTCATGGGATGGGCAAGGATCATGACCTGATCGAAGCCGCAAGAAACGGTGACATTGCCACTGTTGAAAAGATCCTTGTCCAAAAAGCTAAGAGGAGTGGACCATTGGCCAGGTAAATTTGTGTGGAGTTGATTTACTTTAATATTAACATTTGTTATTTGAATCCGGGTCCACGCATACTGTCAGTAGTAGTGCAGCCTCGTATGTATATATGACAGGGATCCTTATGTTGACAGTTCAGGTTTAAATTTAAAATGCTCTCGGATGTAGTACTCATAGCCCATATCTGTTCATGGCGTAGATAACACACACCTTTATTTGATTGAAAAGGTGTAAGCTATGTTGTCCAGTTCACGGTTAGGTTAGGTGATTTGTATTAGTTTTAGTGTCCCCTCCAATCAGGTTCATTTCAAGCCCGAACTGCTCTTGCTCTTGGTCAGTAATTAAGTCAAATATCTTTAACTAACTTTATCCATTCTGGAGGGCAACAAAGCTTGAAAACAAAGCTGGGTTTGACTGAAATTGAAATTTCTATGGTCGATGATGTGATGATGATAATCCTAGTCATAGAATTCACCCTTTTGGAAGCTTGGCCTGTTTGCGAATTAAAGTCTAATTTAACGGGTTTTCTAAAGTCAAGCTCATTAAAGTAAACCTAAGTTACCTATTAAGTAAAGTTTTTGTAAACCTCTAATTTACGTTAGCTACACATCGACAACGTTTACGTTGGTATTATGATGTTCAAGAGAATTGGAATAGTCTCAACAATGGGGGTGTTTAAACGTTATATTATTATGCTCGAACAGTTAAATACAGTCTACAAAAGCCATTGTCATTTGGCCTACATTGTTCTGAAGAATAATTAACGTCATGTACACTAATTTACATTCCACACATGTGACATGGGTGCATGACACATTGTTAATGTACGAACGAATGTGCCCATACCAAGCCGCATGTCTTTAAATTGAAATCGAAAGTTGTTAGAGCCGAGTTTTAAGTCGTTACTTTGCTTTAAAATTACGGAACATATTATATTGCATTGCCGACGTCGATTGGCACCGATGAATGTTACTGTAGGCGTTGCCTGTTCTTTTCTTGCTTTCCGAAACTCTCCACAATGTGCTAGGAAGAATGTCAAAGGCAAGAGCATTTAGCATTTTTGTTAATGTGTTAGGTAGTGCTTGTTGACTGAGCAAAGTCTAGGTAGTCTGGTACGGTAAAATTGAAATAGAATGACCAGCAAACGTGCATACCTAGAATCCGGTTTGGCCTTTTAAATCTGCTATGTATAGTATAGATTACAAAGCAAGCAGAGGTGCTAGGTGCTTTGTTAAGAATCAGCTGTTTGAACCACGTGATACGTGAATATTTGAATATATTCACATGTGGACCATTCAATCGTTTGTATACATGGTATCACTCAATTAAGTTGACTACAGATACAGGTACGTGTCTTCATTGGAAGTGCGTCTTGCTAGTAATTAACGATTCGCATTTGCAATTTGTATTAGACATTATTTCTGTATCTAGCTTCAAAGCATTCAATATTAGAGTTGTTTTTCAAATTCTACCGTGACATGTTTTTGTCTTAATTGATTAATATTATTGGATGTACATATTCATGAGTTGTGGCTGAATTCGAAATTACAAATATGAGTCGTGTCATATTACAATAGTAGCTTTCATCTTCGCCAACTCATCAGCTCTGATCTTTGCATTAATCCTGTCAATTTTGTCCTCAAATTCTTCTACTTTGATTTCATATCCGTGGGCGTCTTTATCCATGTAATGAATCGTGTATCCCCATTCATCATGCATTTTTTCGATTGTAAGTCAGTTCCTTGGGCGTGAGTTCAATTTCTTCACCAGTATGTCTGGGACATTAATTGGGACCCGCCTCTCATCCTCACTGGACTCTGAGTGAACTGTACTCCAGTTGTCACTTTCTTCGATAATGAGCGTATCTAGTCCGGATCATAACGATCGGGTTCTGGCTGGAATTTGAATAATAAGTTATATTCATTTATATTATAATAGTAAATCTGCACGGTGTAGTTTTAGTGTGTTTTGACCTTACCCAATAATCAGTGTAGAAATTGCCGCATAGACAAAGGGAGACATACGAATTGAAGGATCATTAAAGAATTGTACATAATGTGAACGCATGTCGTAGTGGCCAACAACCCACAGGAAGATTCTACAATCCCCACCTAAAGAGACGGCACCTATTTGAATTACGAATTCTGGCTGGCGCCTTAAGAAGCCAGACACTATCTCCTGTGAGTCCGCTAGGTTCTTGCCTTTTTAATATGTACAGATCTGCAGTGTTGTTGCCTTTGAGTGTGACGTTGTTTGCTATACAGTCGTCGGATTTGTAATTATATGTTAATTTTCCAGAGCTATCCTCGCCATCTGAACATTGGCGTGTAGCAATTCTTGCATGCTATTTTCTACTAGACCCACTTGATCCTCCTGTTCGTCATCTGTCAATCGAACTTGAAAAAGCCAGACGTTGGTAATGTAAAGTTGATGATTACGATCTAAGAGAAAAAGTGCTGGAAGCTAGTTCCTGCACCAAGTGCTGGCCTTGCGAGGCTCATTTTGCTAAAATTGTTGGTCGGCTATCTATTTTTAACAAAAGACCATACCCGAAAATGGCTACGAACCAATAAGTAAGGTATAAGGCTCATCGAACTGTTTACTAAACGACGGTTTGTATTCCGGCAGCCCAATTGACCTCAGATGTCAACATTATCAACTTACTAGGGGTTTTTTGTAGAGGTGCACCGGATATCCGGCCGGCCGGATATCCGGCGCCGGGTAG
>JAAXYW010000033.1:0-82163 GCA_036851895.1 Orthonychiurus folsomi | reverse complement strand
CTCAGGAAAAACAATTTCTTAAAAACCTAAGGCACTAGACTTAATATTATTGTCGCCAGTTTGTCGGAAGCGGAGGTATGCACATTAGATTAGGTGCATCCGCATAGTCCGTTCGATACATAGCCTGGGCATCAAAGTACACGACTTAGCACCACAGAACCACGTCGACTGGCTTTTGAGGGATTGTACCATGTTTGATGATGAGGATTGATGTGAGGGATTATTTACAGAAAAATTCAATCTTTGAGGGATTTGAAGAAGAAGACAATGGCTCCACGATTGATATTTTGTCACCGAAGACATCTGTAAAGAAGTTGCAGATCAAAAGCTTCAATACATCTAGACATTCAATGCCATCTCTACATAGCGCTTCTATCTCTAAAGCAACCGGCTCTACATTAGATGAATCCGGTCCTTTTGAAGTCAGCGGATTAGTGGTAAGAGATGTAAGATCTTTCTAATGTTTTGTTCAATGGCGATACAGATGTCGATTCGAACCCCACTGGATACGAGCGAACTAATGTCGTGCTTATATCTTATTGCCATAATTTAGTGATTGTTATCTTAAACAGGTGTCCAGACACAATGGATATCCATCAGACACTTATGGGGAAACAAACACTCCAGTGGATGAAGGCAATACTTCTATTAACGGCTTGCCCGTTGGTACTGGTGTTAGCGGGACAGACTTCAGTAACCGGCTTAATGCAGGAAGTCCAGACAATTCCGCCGTGGAAAGCTGTTCAAATGATCCGGATAACATATCAAGAATATCGTCAACTGAGGGTAATAATTCTATTCTTGGAAGATCATTGAACGGAATTGGAAGTTGCGGGGTTGTAAGCACAAGGCCTGGGTACTATATCCACCCATCACTTGCCGAGCTGGAGAGAATGACTACAGAAAATGGAGATTGCTTTGTTCGTGGTCTTGTAATTGGTCGGCACAATTTTGGAAGCATACGCTTTTTGGATACAGTTAATATCGCAGGAATCAATCTAGACGAAATATGTAAGAGTGTATAACTTTTGTTTCTGTTTGTTTTTGAATTGGTGAATGCAGATAGAAGCCATAAGTAAATTTTTTTCCTGAACAGTCATGTTTCGGCATAAAGAAGTGAGCGTTTATCCTGATGATGATGCAAAACCTCCCGTTGGACAAGGAATCAATTGTGCGGCTGAGATCCAAATGGAGCGAGTATGGCCAATTGATAAGGAGACAAGAGACCCAATCAAATCGCCACCCAGGATTAGAGCATTAAATTACGAAGACAAACTAAGACGATCCTGCAAACGGATGGATGCAGAATTTGTATCATATAATAACGAGACGGGCATTTGGGTTTTTCGGGTACGTGTCCAACTTAACATTGAAGAGTTGCTGGTAGTTGAGTGTTAAAAGTGGAATAAGCACTGCTATCTACTAGTACCCTTACTTAGAATCCTGGAGTGCCTCAGATCAGGTCATGCGCATTTGTTAAACGTGTATTTATTTGATCTATTTTCTTCAGGTTGCTCACTTTTCGAAATACTCCTGTGTCCCAGAAGAGAGCGAAGAGGATGTTGAAAATTTACCTCCTCCAGTAATTCAACACCCTAAAGGCCTGGGGGGAATATCAGCTCAAGAATTAAAATCCGGAGCATTATTGTCTCCGCCACCACAAACTTCTCACCAGGCTGTTACGTCTGATGTGCCAATGACTGCCGAACCAAATATAATGAAACCTAATACTTGGGCTGCGAAATTTCACTCAACACCAATGGTTCGGGCTAGCACCAGATTGAATACAAGCGGTTCGAAACCAAGAGACCCACTTCAGTTAGCTGGCCGTGAAATGTTTTTGAGTTCTGCTGACAATGAAATAGACATTGATGATGATGGTGATATTGACTACAATCCTTTGACTCCAAGCGAATATGACAGTGGTAAGTTTCGCTGTTATACATGTACGTTAAACTTGTGAGAACCTTAAGTATAAATAGCTAATCACTAACATTTCCCGATTCTTACGTGATATATTTAACATGCAGGCGACAGCGACAGAGAAAGTTGTGAGAGGGGAATCTCTTCGATGCCAACAAAGCATTCCCTCTACGGCTCCATAATCAGGGATGCGTTTCTGTCACCAAAACTAAGTATGATGAAATCTGTATTGTCGAACGAGTTGAATCCTTTGACTGAGGAGATGGAAGGTAATTTCTAAACTTTCTTGTTGAAACCGAAACTTATCAGTTCACATAGAATCGAATTAATTTAGGTGATGCAAAGGGCGCTCGCGCTTAGTTAACTTTCTCACAACATTTTGGTCGTGGAATTATAGATGTACCTAAAGTAATAAGATAAGGAAGGCTGGCGACGGCCGCTATTTATATTTATTCGTTTGTGTGGGTCATATGAATCCTAATTTTCCAAGAAATCAAGTCGGCTTGACACTAAAGTAACTGGTACTAAATCAATAACTATATTTGAATTTTGTGCTGCTAAGTATCATCCTTTCCGTTTCAAACATTCAGATCGTACTTGTGATGTGATGATAATGTGAGTAGAAGTTAGAACAGTATGAAAATAATGATCGATAATACAAATAGCAGTGACAGTCACTATGAAATGTTAGCCCAGATCTATTGCATGCTGTAATAACGCCAAGTAATCTTGACCTAGTTCGTTCTAGCACAAATTCTACTTTAATAGCCACATTACATAAGAAATTATTATAAAAATACCAATGCCAAACAATGTATTCGGTACATATTATAATTTAATTGGCCCACAACTGATTCTACCCTATAAACATTATTGTTTCTGACAAATTTTCAAATTTTGACGGTTATATTGAAATTCTTAACATTCATTGATGGAATTAACGTTGCAAGCGTAGATATAAAGAGGGACGAATGGCACTACAAAGTTACAACCAAGCTACAACTTTATTTCATGAACGCCAGAAATGAAAAGTTAGTGTGCTCGTCGATTTACTTTCTGAATTACTAGCACACTTAAGGAACTATATTGCTAAGTAAGGACACACACATTTGTTTAGCAAGTAGGGTTAGTGTATAAATAATATTATCAGCATACATGGTGTTTCGATTTAAGTCACCCGATTTTGGCTCAGAGTTTATCCTACAGCAATTTGTGCAGTCAACCAAAAATAATCAACTTTGCAGTAGCAACAGTGCTAGAACCGCCCTGTATATATATACTTTTTATAACAATATTATATTTCATAGGATCTTGTACCTCAGACTAATCAAACTCGGATTAGCTTAACTGGGAAATTGGGGTACATTCCAACCGAGGTTAAAGTTTTTGCGATTTATAGTTTCTGAGATATTTTAATTTGAGTAGTGGAACTGTTCCACAGGTTCAGTTAATTTGGTTAAGCTGGTGCAGCCGGGCGTAAGGGATTAATGAATTTGCCATTGTACATGGTAGCATGTTGAAAATGATTTCAAATAAGTTTATTCTGTAAAATAATTTGATTATTTAATTAGCCGTTGGGTCATAGCCTTAATTGGTAACCCACTCAGTGACGCCCAGTTCAGAACATTTCGCTACTACCAATATCAGGCTTAATTTTCCGTGTTGTATTGTAATGCATACTGAAATAAAATGTAATATTAGAATAAAGTGCTAAGCGTTAGTGCTCAAAACCTTGTAACCAATAACTTCTTGAAATGATAAACTTCCAAATGCACTACTGAATAATTATTCGACCAGCATAGTTTCATTTTTTAGTTTTCCTTGTGGAAGAGCAGTAGTAGTAAAGACTTGGTTATCACTCTGTAATAAAGTCAAATTGATATTAAAGTTATACGCGCGCCATGCACTGTAAACATTTCTAGTTTACGGTAAGATTGCGAATGACTTGAAGTATTTCTGCAACCATTAAGATTAACGTTGTAGTCTTGAACGATATTGCTTTTTTTGCAGAGACTGGCATGGCGTCTCCACCAACTAAAAAATCACGAGCTCCAAGAACGTCCTTCTCAGAAAGAAAGAAGATTAAGTTTTCCGATGTTGGAGACAATCGCGCAGACTCGCTTCCTATGCTATCCGGCTTTCAGATGGCAGTTTCTACCTCAGAAGTTGCAAATAGCGTGAGGCCTGCAGTCCCACCGTTTAAAATAATTCCTGGAAGGAATGGTTACGACACCGTTGAGATTTATCAAGCATTTAAGGATTCCACCGCCCCGATTTTAGTCAGGCCATATCGTAAGAGGAAGGAAGTGGATAAAGTGGTAGGTATGGAATCGCCACCCTCCTCCATGTTTTCAGGCCTAAATCTTCTACCTGCTTCTGTATCGGCCCGGAGGCGTGGTTCAAGAATAAGCTTTGGGCCATCTGGGCATTTTGTTTGTGTCAAAGCAATACCCTCACAGGTTAGCACGCAAGTGGAAATATTGAGACTCGACTCTTACGCCATTACGTTAGATCCAACGCGAGCTACATTCTATAAAGCAGCTGTAGAAGGACAGTTGGAATTTCAATTCAGACGTCAATGCGATCAAGGTTGGAGAGACTCACAATCTATTGCCCGAGAAGACCAACTTGTAATGGAGGCAGGGGGAAATGCTTCTGCGCAAAAGAATTTCCTTCAACGTCATTCTGAACACCATCATTCGAACCCCTCTACTGTTCATTTGAACCTTTTAAAAGATGAACTTCAGGTCTGGTCTCTTTGTCAGATTTTATGGCCCAAGAAGAAACCGCCACTGCCGCTATCCAACCCCGAGTTTCTTATACGTCAACGAAAACAGCTCACAAAATGGTTTCAAGTCAATAGTCAAATGTTATTTGGAAAATTGTATGACGAGACTGACAAATCGGTAAAAGGGTACTTAATGAAGGGGATGCAATTAGAAGCATGTGAAGAAGCCATATATGCAGGTAATATCAACCTGGCCTTATGCTTAGCCGAAGATTGTTCTCAGGCACGTTCAACGACGAAATTCCAAATTACTCAATGGCAAGTGGAAGAAGTTGACGGATTTATTGGACACTCAGTGAAGACACTCTATCAACTTTGTGCTGGATTGGCTATTTGGGAGAACGTCGACTTCAATAACATGACTACAAGCGAATGGCTCCAGCACTTTGCTATTTATCTTTGGTATATATCTCCTCCGCATGCAACTATACAAGAAGTTATTACTCGCTATCAGTGCTTAATCATAGAGTCAGCTGGAACCCACAACAAAGAGCGAGCTTATCCAATGCAAGCGGACAGTTCATTTAGCAATTTATGCATTAATCTGTTGAAGCTCTTCGCATTCCAGGGATACCCTCTCAAGAATGTCTTAGACCCATGCACAAGCAACCCGGATTGTCTTGATTATAAGCTTTCGTGGCTTCTAATGCTCAATGTTGAAGAATTCGGTGGGTTCTTGATTGAGAAAAACCTGAAGGAAAGTATTACTTTTGGCCTGGCGAATATGCTAGAGAACATGGGATTATTCGTGTGGGCCGTGTATGTGATCAAGCATTTACCTGTGTCTCAGAATCGCAAAATTGCGATTCGTCGAATTCTTGAAAGGAATCTTATGACGGAAGAGAATCAAGATGAGCATTTTTTGATCAACTTTTTTGCCATTGAGTCTCGTGAAATATTTGATGCAAAAGTGCTGAGTGCTGCCTTGCAAAACAGGTTACTGCATACTGGTTCTCATTTATAAATGTATTACTTTGTCGATTTCATTATTTTTAATATTATGTGGCTCTCGGCTCTCGCAGGATGTATGACCAGATGTGGTACTTGTTCAAAACCCAGAGCTACGAGAAATCTTTCAAGATTTTTCAGGAGAATTTGGATAAAAATTGTCTTGTAGCAGGTAATGTAGTTTCACATTTTCTGCTTCACCTACTATGGTAATTATGGTGTGGTGTCTAAGAGCATTGTAATAGATTACCTGCGACAATACGACATGACACAATGCCTTCACCAGCTTGTTTCATACGTTGCATGAATTCCGCTAAACATAACGTATGATGGATACAAACCCTTGATATTCATTCTAAACCCTAACCATACATACTAACCAAGCAAGCTAGCTGTGACTGCATGCTTTGTAAGTCTGCATCCTATCGAACAGAAATGCGGTTGGTCCTCGCTTGATCTGTTAAGATTTTGACATTAATTTAATGCATTTTTTTTTATTTGCAGAGAATATTAAAAGCTTGGATGTACTTATTGGAAAATTGTACTTTTTTAAATACCAAATACACGACTGGCCGAAACACGGACAGATGTTTTACAGTTTCTTTTGTGCGTTGAAAGAGGTTCATCGTGAAGATAAGGGGCGCTTGGAATTGATTTCTGATGTGCGGAATCATATTCGTGATATGCTTGTCTCCCTCTCTCGCGTCCAACCAAAAAATTCAACCGATATGTAAGTGATCAAATGAAACTTACTCATTACTCATGGATGTCTAATGATGTAGCTCATACTTCAATTTTTAAACTTTGTTGTTTCAGACACTTTCTCCTTGAATTGTGTACATCTGTCAAAAAAGCAGCTGAGATGCTCATTGAAGGGAAGCCAACAAAAATGTCTACGGGAGCTATTACTCAGTATCCTCCCCTACAAAATTTGAATAAGAAGTGTTGGAGTGAGTACGTAGAAGACGTACGACAATTTTTCAGTGACTTAAATTATTAAGGAAAACTTTGACTTTTTTCACATTGCGCCAAATGTATCTTATTTCAAAAAAAATAAACCAGCTTACAATACACAATTTGTGTACATGTGCACCTTGTTTATAATAGTTGAGTCTGCAAGAAATGCAGTATTGCAGTGTTCCATCTGCAAGAATCGAAGCCAAGTATCCCACTATGTAGTGCTGGCTGCCTGGATAATGAAATTGATGTGAAAGTTTTATTGGACTGACTTTATTCATCAAAGTTTTCATTTCTCAAAAACCAAACATAAACAAACATCGCAGAGTTGAACAGTAATAATTATTTAGGTTCATATTCAAATTTTACTTATGCCTAATAAATGTTTAAGTTATTTTGAATTACGTTTGGTTAACGATAATACGATTGCTTATGCAGTTACTTCCACTGATGTAGTACGGTCACAATTTGAAGAGCGTAGTTTGTAACACGCAACAATAGTATAGCTAGAACAATAATAGAGCAAACAAAATAAGCAACAGGCTTCAGCTTTCACACCTGCTGTCCTGTACCAGTATCCCATTGTACAGTCTTGGAGAGCGGCTACCGGACTGAACTCTTTTTGCTTGCGCCATTATCGGAAATGTCTACTATAGGAAAACGTTTTATTCCCTGTCCACTTTTGGTAATTTTCGGTTACAACACTAGCCAGCATCCGGTAAAAAATTGACATTAAAACGAAACTACCTCAAAGGACTACAAGATAGCCAAACCGGCCTAGACAAGTCTTCACATTGTAGATAACAGGGCAAAAAAATGATATATCGATGTCCAATAGTTTGTAGAAACCCAGCGATGTTGCAACTTCGGCTGATAGTACTCAAAGTCAAGATGCACTGCTTTAGTAATGACCAATTCCAGCTGGAATTGGACCAGTTCAAGAAGCGAACTTATGATTGTCTATTCATTTGCCTTTAATCAACTGTGGGCTTACATTTAGCATAACGACCGATCTCCGAACTGGACTAGAACAAATTACAATAAAAGTCGGTATGCCTTAGAACAACCATCATGTTAACAAGGAGGAAAGGATGCGCAACGGACAAACAGGGTACAGTACACGTGTTAACACTATTAGTTCGAATTTAAACCTTGAGACAGCATCATGAAGCACCTCGTCATACAATGTAGAAGCAGTTTGATTAATATTAACATCACAATCCAGTCTTCGATTCCAAACCTGATGCGCGTGACCGAGGAGCGTAATTCATAAATATTAATACAGCATGATACACACATATAAACATTCTAACTCTGCACGTACTTCAGCACTTCAACTTACTTAAGATTTGTACATATGGTTTGTTGGTATAGTATATCTAAATATCTTGGTTCTTTGCTTCAACTTAATACTACTTTTTCAATTCACTAACAAATGCACTAACAAATGCATCTCGGTTGAGATGTACAAAGATTCTAACAAAGCCTTGGTTCGTTAAATATTAGTCAACAGTAAACAAGTTATTATCAAGGAGAGTGTACGTATATCGAGTTCAGAATGTTAGCATATGGTAGAGTAATCAATCCGGCATCTCTATTGAAACGATTGGCATTACTGGTTTGGCATGGATCTTGCAGGTTATCAATGGAGGTGCTTGAAGCCTTGGAGGTTGGTCACCGTCTTCAGGACTATCAGGTGGTTGACGTGGCGGTGAATTTTCATCTTGCACTGAATAGGAGACATTACAGTATACCTCCAGGCACGGGCACATGTCGAACAAGAAATGACAAAAGTTTTTCCGAATTCCAAACCACCCTAAGGAGAACATTTCAAGGAGATTAGTAGTACAGTACTGTAGTACATCGACAGACATAACCCCCCATGTATTACGCTGTTTAAAATATTAAGTGAGTTCAAAAACATTTTGAAAAATCAATATTACTCACATTTGTTGCTCCTTTTGTTACTGAATGACATCAAAATTAGCTGAGAATGAGTGAAGAACAACGGACACGCTACTCCTATATATGTTAGATTCAAATCACCGTCTAATTTATTTGTCAGCAGAACCTAAAATTGATGTTGTTCAGATTAACATTCAGCAAAGAAAATGAAAATTGCGAGACACGGCTGTTACCTGAAATACTAAAATTGGTATTACTAAAAAAGTGTAGCCGATTGCAGAACTGGTCGAGCTTCTTCTTTGTTCAGCATTAATCTCCGGTGCACGAAGTAAAATCCCAGCAAATATTATGCTGTAAAGAACTCCAACAAGAGAAACACACAGCAAGATCCATAAGGGCACAAACACTACTTCCCACTCCCATGTCTGAAAATGAAATATTTGAATTCGAATTCCGATCACAAAATATATCAGAATACAAATAAGAATTCAATGTAGCATAATACGACTAGAATAGGTGTGCATACGATAATCCAAAGGGCTACTGCTTTCGTAGGTCACAATACATCAACCAAGCAAAGATAGACAAAACCAAACTTGACCAACCCTTGGACGCGTAAAACAGAAAAAGACCCTTAAGCCGGTTGGAGCCAGAGATCTCTTAGCGTTCTACTCAGAATTTAACATCCAAACAGTAAAAGAGCGCTCAGAATTTCTAACCTTTACGACCCTACACACAATAATGCATCTTGATTTGAATGATCGCTTAAACTCTTTATTCCAAAGAGGCGATCCCAGTTCCATCAGAACCTCCTCTAGGCTACTCAACCTCTACACTTCCCGTAGTCTGCATTTGTGCATATTTCCTATAGCGCTAGGGCAATTAAGCTGTACAACTCTCTGCCGAGCCTAATAACATTAAAAAGCTTGACCTGAGGTCCCAATTTAAAGATGCTTTATCGAAATGGCTTAGCTCTAAGAGAATGAATCAATATATATTCTTTAACTGAACGTCCTGTTTAGAATGTTGTTGTTGCTGTTATTGTATTGAATTGGTGTTTATTTAATGTTGACATTAGTTAAGTATTTAGCGTAAGTATCTTCGTGCTTCAAGCAGCTCCTGTCATTTACACAAGTTTATTCTTTCTCTCTACCTAATAACATTAAAAAGCTTGAACTGAGGTCCCAATTTAAAGATGCTTTATTGAAATGGCTTAGCTCTAAGAGAATGAATCAATATATATTCTTTAACTGAACGTCTTGTTTTGAATGTTGTTGTTGTTGCTGTTATTGTATTGAATTGGTGTTTATTTAATGTTGACATTAGTTAAGTATTTACCGTAAGTATCAATGTGCTTCAAGCAGCTCCTGTCATTTACACAAGTACATTCTTATTACGACAGTAAGCATAATAAAGCCATGAATTGAATTGAATTAATCTTGAAGTAGGGGAGATCGGCGACAGTTGTAGCACTTTTCACTTAGGAGCTCTTGCAGCCTAACTGTTCGACAAAATTAAAAATTTTAATATTAGACATTGTTGGGATACTAGTTGAGTATGATTTCCGCCTGTTGCATGCCAAAAATATTGTTGGTTAATTTGTAAATTAATTTAAACCAACGTCATCTCTTTTGTTACAATTGTCCCCGTGCCGGGGACAGTTAGTTGTAACACCCTACGGGGACAATTGAAGAGCTCAGTGCTAAAAGTACTCCACTCAAAGTTTTTTTTTCGTCGTTAAGTGAAATTCAAATTTGATTTTATAAAATTTCAAGTTTTTCAGTTTTCTTGAAATTTTCCAAAATTGGCATGGCGCTCAACACATAGAAACTCAAAATCTCTTATGGCGGCCAACACATGATTTTTCCGAAATTTAAATGGCAGTCAACAAAGGCGGTCGCGGTCAGGCGATTTTTTCGCTGTCGCCTCGACGCGGCGAGAAACACAAACAAAATATTTTTGCACAGCAACGAATGGAGTACTTTTAGCGCTGACCTCTTCAATTGTAAAATCCATGCTAAATACATGGAAATTTGGGTTTTTTTTTCTGGATTTCCTATCCTTGGCTGACATATCTCTTGAACAGCCCAAAAACCGATATTTTGCGACAGATCTCACACTTCTTCTTTCTGTGATAACCAAATTGGCTGCAGTATCCATTTGAGGTTGCAAATGTCCTCGAGTGGTCACTCTTACACGTATTAGGCACATTTTGGCTAATATTTCTAAGCAGGGATCCAATTGAACCACATTACAACAGTGTAACAATTGTCCCCGCACAGGTTGTTACAATTGTCACCATTTCATTTCTTAACAAACAAATATTGTTGTAACCGGGCCAACTTGGATTTAAGAAAAGTGTTTGTGCACAGTGCATGATGGGAACTTGATTGTCATAAATATTAACTATTTACGTGCAAACTGGCTGAAGCAGTGGAGCTTGTCAACTTTCCGTGAAAACTCAAAAAGTTGGGGATGACCCATTGATTCGGTTTTGAATTTTTTAACGCAGCAGAACAACAATTAAATGAATGGATGAGTATGCAAAAGTTGGAGGTCAATAAGGGAAATGTGCACAAAAATTGCCGCGCGGATACAGCCAATGATGGCTGAATGCGGGCCAGTGTTACAATTGTCCCCTGTTACAATTGTCCCCGGTTTCCCCTACTCAAAATACAAAATGTACGCCAAATGTTATAGTTTCGCATAAAAGTGGAAATCCAAGGGCATAATTGGTGTGCCGGATACCGAATTCCTGGAGTTTCCAAGCATACTGCATTCAATTTAATTCTAGCTCCCCAATAATCTAGGCAATACTACGAAGTTACCATCCAATCATATCTGTTTTAGCTGATTCAGTGAATTCTTTTCTATATGTAGCCGAGCATATGCGAAATGTTACAATTTTGCACAAGATTGGAAACCAATGGTCCACAGAATTCCCAGGGGTTTAAGCCAATAAAGAGTAAGTACATCAGATTTGACTCAGTGGATAGTCACCAGAAGACGTTCACTCCACACTCTACAGATCCAAAAATGTAGTGAGTAGAATTGAATTTAAACCAAATACAGAACAGTGTTAGCCATACATCATGGAAAATATATACACAAAGGGAATTGTGGGCGACGAACTACTTGCACTTTATTCATGCTCTGCTCTTGTGACATTCATTCCATTCCAACAAATTAATAACATTTGGCTCCATCATAGTCTGGCAGGCATCCTTGTATAAATGCAACTTTTGTTGATGTAGGGATTAGTCAGGGGTTTGTAATTCATTAAAGTAATTTCTAAGCATCACGAAGTGGCTGCTTAAATGTGTCCTACAGATTGTATGCGAAATGCTATAATTGCGCACAAGAATGGAGATATTTGCACTCCCTGAAATGTCGTGTATGGCTCCGAGTATTTCTGAAATAAATTAAATTTCTTGTATTGCACCTCGCACTCGACGCTAGAATAGAAAAATGTTTAGATTGTTTAGACCAAAAGGACATACGCATCATGCACGCAGCGGTTGACGTGAATGTTACATAAGTAAAAAAAATGTTGTAACTGACGAGGTAACATTGTGTAGTGAAGCTTGAACCCAGATGTCTCACTATACTATTTAGGTTCCTTTACTCACAAAAACAACATATCCGAAAACATTTTTTTGTCTAATGCACCCTAGTACGTGTGAGAGGTCACGAAAGGTCGCGAGGTAGACGATTTTCACATTTAACACAGGAAGTCCCATAAGCGGTTCGGCAGTGGATTTCGTCGTCCGCCTCTGCTCCGCACCGCAGCCGACGCAGGTGGACGGGCGGAAAGGAGCGACGCGACGGCGGAGCGGAGGAAGACGGATCGGCGACGAATTCAAAATGCGGGCCGCTTATGGGATTTCCTGTGTTAAAATTTTCCGCGGCGCGACCTTTCGCGACCTCTCACACGCACTAGGGTACATTAGACAAAAAACGGTTTTCGGATATGTTGTTTTGGTGAGTAAAGGAACCTAAATAGTATAGTGAGACCTCAGGGTTCAAGCTTCACTACACAATGTTACCTTGTAAGACGCAGTGATCGAAAATAAATCGATTTTTTTATTATTCCAGATTAATGAATCAATGAAACAAGTTGCATCAGTGTTTTACTGGGATTTTATTTGGTAGCCAAATTTGGTCTGCTATGGGCAACCTCGCCGGGGGGAAATTCGAAATTGAGCTGGAGTACGTACGGAAGGATTGCATTTTTGAGATCCACAGCAAATTGAGTAAATTGGGACGCAGTTTTGACTTGAGCTAGATCTTGATGTAGCTTAGCAATACTACGAAGTTGAAGTATTTTAAGAAGCTATACGTGTGACACTGCACTGAAATGATTTATCACTTCCTCGTAAATATTTATGAAAAACATTTCTTTGCATAATGGCGAAAAAGAGTGAGAGCATGAGTGAGCGAACGAGCCGACTTTCATTTCGCTTTTCAAAAGCCTGAACTAATATTTTGAACAGTGGTAAATGCGTAGTTTCTTCAAAGTAGCTACTAAATGATGAGTGGGAATTTTGTTGACAAGCTACAATATGCGCGTCGGCTGCAAATGAAAGCCCGTCAAATGATGACCGAAACTCGGACTCATTCTTTCCCGGATTTATGGGCATTAGAATGCAATTAGGATGTTCATATTAGAAAATTGATAATTTAAATGTTCGGTCACATATTTAAGAAAATGTGCCTTGAATGCTGAGTATAACCAAGAGCATTTTCTGAGTTGTCACGTCTCGGATCGATCCATCATAGCATCCTTAACCTTGGAATTGTTTAAAAAGTGAAGTTCATGGTGTGTTTCGGTGCCAAAACGCCAAAATTACCAGGTGTATGGAAGGGATATGATGTAAACAAGAACTTTCTTCGCAGCAAGAGTTTATATTTTTGGAACCCAAGTTTGGTATATAAGGAAAGTGAAACTCAGACACTTAACCAAACCAATCGCTTTTGCTCACATCTTGTAAGTTCAATCACACCGCACAAAGAGAACCAGAACACCAGCTTATTACCTACATTACTACCACCATACATAACTTCGTACTAGCTTCAAAATAAAATGGTAAGGACATTGAGATTGAATTTTTAAATTTCCCACGGGTTTTAACTTTCGTTCTTGGCTTTTCAGGCAGCAACAGTTGGGTCAGAAATTATCAAAGAGGCTCGTAAGTAGAATACATTTTCTGATCCTTTCCACTGTAATTTTTATTAATTGTGTTGTGTAATTATCTCTAGTCATTCATAACAATTTTCGAAGACAATCTCTGACTGATCACGGCGTATTGAAGCTTGAGACCCATCGAGTTCCTACGATTCTTTTGTCAATGGGACAACCGTTTGACATGATAAAATTGAATAAATTCATGAAGCACATGGACCCTCATGGTAAGACGGAATAAATTTGAAACTATACATTTTGGTAATTACAAATCAATGTTACAAATTTTCAGACACCGGACTCATTGATCACGATCAGTACTTGAAGCTTTGCAAGGAATTTGTCAAACACCCAGCGGCAATGGCGAAATACGAAGGAGACGAGTTTTCCTTCAAACATTTGATTGGCAAAAATGACTTTGCTTCTCCTTGAAGTCAGCAAACTCGGATTCAGCATGCATGAAAGAAACAACCAAAATCACTTTGAATTATTCATCGTAACTAAAAACGAGTTTTCTTTCAAAAATGTAGATGCTCTAGTTAACGCCTGTTCATGCATAGTGTAACATAGTGTAAATGTTACATTTCAAGCTTATTGTGATTTTAAAAGATTGTTAACAATATTTGCAATGCTAAATATTAGCTTCACAAACTCTTTAATTGTCAATCGCACAAAAGAATTGTGTAAATAAACATATTTTGTCTCATATTGTATTTGATTTACTTTTATTCAGACACAGTGGAAGATAATATATAAAACTCTGAATACGCAATACTCATTGAAATAGAAACTTATTTAATGTGCTAGTGTGCGATAAAGAACTGATAGTAAAAGGTCATAAGGTGATTTATTAACACATAATTATATCTTCATCGTTAGGGAATATACATTAGTAATATTCTATTCCATTATTCGCCATTTCGAAAGATCCAATTTGCGTAATTAAATAATTTTCAATAAGAGAAAATTTCCATTTTACGCAAACCCTTGACTGTCTTGACTATAATTGAAATATAAAAGCAATGCTGGCATTTCATTTACCAAACTGAAAGCGAATGTGCTAGAAAATTAAATTGGCATTATATCTATAGCCGATTCATCATTTAAATGCAGTGATGAATGCAACTATATACAACAATAGTCAGTAAATTGTAAACGCAAAATGTCAAATGTCGCCACAATAGGAGAACAGGACATGGTCGAGGTTCGACTAAAACACAAATAACGAAACAGTATTTTAGTAATAACAACAGTTCAACAGTAGTAAATTCAAGATTCCATTGACCATAGTGCAGTGTGAGCATGCCTATCACATCGGTTGTGGGATGGGTCACATTTTAAAAGCAAATCCGCGACCACAAATTCAAAAACAAAAGATGTTGTACTAAAAGACAAGCCGCCTTTAGAGACTTATTGGCATAGGACGTTCAAACAACGAAAATTGATTTTCCTCCAGGTTCAACAACTATAAATAACTTTGCAGACAAGTGAACATTTTGACAAGAAGTTTGAACTTTTGGCAAAATGTTTGTGCAATAAGCAGTTTTACGCCTTACCTTTCAACCTTTCGTCCGATTTTCCGAATGGACGTATTGGTTCTAATTTTAAACTAGCGTGCATGCCTAGCCTACCTCTCTCTTGTCACTTTCCTCATCAGCAAAAACAAATTGATCTGTGAACAAAAAAACTGGCTGCCAAAATTTCTGCAAAGGTGAACAACCCACAACATGGTTAATTTCATCAGTCTAAAACTGTCAGGTTTAAGAATCTTCCATTACGCATACGCTGTGATGATTTGACTGAAAACAAAATATTCGTAATAACTATTCAAAATAAATACAGTTAGGCTTGAGCAAATTATTTCGCCTCCATTAATAGGAGCAAAAGATTAAATCATCTTATGTGTTCGATCAATGCGATGAAATTACTGTTTTCTAGAATGCCAATGCCACATTACATTACTTATTGTTTTGGCTATTTTTATTTTATGATTGAACTTACAATTAGATGCAGTGCGTCTAACACTGCGTTATAAATCGCAATGGAAAAGTAAAAATTAGACTGTTGAGCTCTAAAATTTGACCAACTCCGAGATTGCAAGCTGAACTTTATTCAAACCATTGTTCGTAAATAAAAGAAATTAATAAATTTTTTAGTGTTCGCAGCAGAGAAGTCTGGCTCAATTCAAAACATGCCTAATATCGGGAACTGGATGATATGAGTGATTTAAATGTTATGAATAACTCTCATCAGAATAGAAAACCAAACACTTTTATTCAGATTAAAGAATCCAATCGGTCGAACAGTCGCTAGACAGTATTAGAGTTTTGAGTTTTTTTGCGTAAAGTGTTGTGAGTTGGCATTTTGCCCGTCACTATTATAAATTCTGAATTTCTAATTAACACATTTAAAAATCTTGATAAACAGTTAATGTATAATACAGTGTAGTGAATTAAGCTGCATGATGAATCCGAGTTTGCTGACTTCAAGGGGAAGCAAAGTCATTTTTGCCAATCAAATGCTTGAATGCAAATTCGTCTCCCTCAACCATTGCAATTGCAGCTGGATGCTTCACAAATTCCTTGCACAGTTGATTGTAGCTGTTGTGATCCAAATAGCCGGTGTCTGGAATTATAAATTAGTTTAGACTATTTATTGAAAGAAGCTATTGAACTAATAAAGCTAATAGCTAGCTAATAACTAACTACCCACAATTTGAGGAGCTTGCTTAGATAATAATCTGCTAAAATAAGCTTACTGAGTGGATCAAGGAATCGAATGTAGCGTTGGAGTTTGCCTTGATCAAAAGGTTGACCCATTTGACCCAAAATCCCAGGGATCCTGTCCACTGCAATCACTTCCACTCCATGTTCAGTCAAGGAAGCTCGACGAAAAGTACTTTGAATCACTGCAAACATTTAAAAAATGTCCAAGTTAGTATTTCGAACATAAGCTGGGTTTTAATTTCATTTATAACTTTGAATTTGCTTACAATTTTGCTTCTCAATCTCAATGGCAGCCTGGAAATTTCAAAAGTAAATGTATATTAAACGGTTGTTAGAAGTTTTGCAAGAATGGGAGCAATATTGTTTTATCATTTACCATTTTGTGAGTGATGGTGATTTGTTTTCTGTCTTCTTTGTTGTTTGCTGTTTTCAAGTTGTGTTGTTCTAGCGGATGCTTGTGTTATACTGAACACTTCCGAGGAACTCAGACCAGCTTTTATACCCAGGGCCAATATGCACGGATATCACCGAAAATAAAACATTTATCTTTAGATGAATGATCACCTCAGTCAAAAGTTGGATAACCTTTTCACAGTTCTTTCACATCACTCATCCTTCATAATTTGGCACTTTTTCCTATTTCCTTTTCCCACTTTGACACGGGCAGGGGTTCACTGTTCACTTGTCGATGTCCACATTGTGGATTTGAAAAAGATATTAATAATCTGGCCGGAGCATTTGTAATTTTCACGGTTTAAAATTAAAAATAACTTTTTTTGAACTTCCCGGTACGCCAGCTGGGCACCTCCAGGCAGGTTGAAAACGAAAACTGGCAAATGCACATTCAGGGGTGAAAGTGTGATACATCACAAAACTGATTCGTGTTGTTTACTCCAAATGGGACTGGATTCGTCACCGTCTCGGCTTTTCCGCAAATTACTTGCCAAAATGCAGATATGAGCAAGCAGGATTTCCTCGACATTCGCCAAAACTGAAATTAATAGTTTTCGAAGGAAATAACTGTCTGGATGGAGGTTAGGTAGCTGGACAGAGTTTTGTCCTTTGTAGTGCACTTTCTAATAAAAGAACTTGAATGTGCATATGATAGATTATTTCAAAATGCTAATTGTGGAACTTTGGAAGTTTTTTAAAGGCATACCTTAAACGGATTTGATATACCGAGAATAAGACCTGTTTCAAATATAGCGAATTGAGCTTAATAATTGAATTACCAGCACAAATGCTTTATTTGATATACTTGTATTTAATTTTATTAAATAACTTCAATACTGTGAATGATTGTGAGTTTTGTTAAGTATTAAGTATGTAAATGTAATACAAGTTTGTCAGGTTCGGCCGAACTTGATTACATCATATAGTTTAATTTTGAAATTTTATTTCCTGCTTCCCGGTTCCTCTTTCGAGACCGTATTAATGTAATAAAACGGGAACTGTTTGTATATTTGTCCTTCATCCTTAGTCCTATGCCTATCAAAGCTTTGCCAAGTATTGGGTTCCGAAGAATCTCGATATCGGCAATCAAATTGGCTGCCACAAAATGGACACGAGTCTTCATAGGAATTTTCAAATCGGAACTGAAACTCGTTAAATGCACGACCCAATTCAACCGAATAAATCGATTTAGTGGAATGATCCTGCTGGTATATGTGTGAGCATTCTTGGCCTCCTTGCTTATTAACATTACCTAATTGGCAGTTGTTGAAACCACTTAAAATCTGTTTCTTGTGTTCTGGGTAATTCCCTTGTACGTTGTTAACTTGTCGCAAAGTGCTTGATCTGGGCGTGATCTTCAATTGGCCAGAATTATGGTTGTCCAGAAGGTCAAGGTCAAATTGATCTATTACATTGTACGATTCTGAGCCGGTGTGCTTGGCTCCATTCAGGAATCGGCTAATGGTTGGATTTGGATGATGATGAACGATGAAAGGTTTGTGTGTGGGAATTTGTTCAAAAAATGTATTATTTGTACTGTTACGTGAAGCACATTTCCAAGGATGAGAATCCATTCTTCGTCTTCGTCACGAAGAAATAGAAATAATTTCTGTAAAATTGAATTAAATGATTTTGACCAATGCCGCAGCCGCAAGTGGAAGTCGAAATGAGAATTCTGGAACAGAATCCAAAATACGAACTGGACAGACTTCAGCCGACTTCGAGAGAACCAACCGTCTTTGATAGCTAGCCAGTCAACTTTAATAATGGCGAATTTAATACAACGCGTACGCTCTTATATAGTTTCTGGTAGACAACTTTCATTAGTTTTAAGTGTTATTTTATTATGCGATTGTGCTTGGAAGGCATGCCTCATGTGTTTTCTGTTGAGATAGGTCACATTCCAGGAAAGTTCAGGAAATGACACTAACGAGGGAAGTACCCGTGCTGTAACCCTTGGATTTGGAAATCTCGATTTTACAGGTCCCTGCATGTAAAATATTTCAAGTCAAATTTAGTGAAGCTTTGAAGCTAGTGCTTGCTTCTTTAATGTCATTTGCGACTAAAATGTTCAAAAACTTGAAAAATGGGAATATCGTATCATTTGCGATATTAACATACGCAATGTTGAACGTTTCTTAATACGTCGCTTGTGTCTCGTAGTTTATATTTAGGCGATGCATTACAATTTCGAGCAAGTTCTGGGTGAGCAGAAAATTGGAATATCCAGCAAGATTATATAGCGTCGTTGACGAGTCTATCGTTGCATCAATAAAAATTTCTGGCAGTAAGTACACTTCTTTTTAAATATCCACTGTTTTATTTCAACTTAGTATAATAATCATAACAAACATATTCTCAACAGAAGTGACATTAAATTTTAATAGACCAATTGGATAAGGCGAAGCAATTTAAATTAATTTGTCCTTTAATCTCTTCATCCTGAAATGAAAGCTACAAATTTTAACAATTCAACACAATCAGAATGGAGTATACAGATACACATAGAGGTTGACAGGTATAATTTAATTTCATTGCAACCGAATAAAACAACACATTAACAAAGTCTAAATCAAATCATAAAACATAATCATACCTCATACAATTGAACACAAATGAATCCAGCTGAAGCCATGCATTTTCCCAGTTGCACCAATGAATTTCAAGTGATGAATTTCAAGGAGAAGCAAAGTCAGTGGCTCTAATCAGATGTTTGAATGTGAATTCGTCCCCTTCGAACTTGGCAATTGCAGCTGGATCCTTCACAAATTCCTTGCACAATTTATTGTAGTCGTCAAGCTCCAAATACCCAGTGTCTAATTCCAAAAAAACACAAATTGTAACATGCTATCAAATTGAAAATATTTCATCCTTACTTTTTGGGTCCAACTTCTTGAGCCACTCTGTCAACTTTTTTTGATCATACACTTGTCCCATTGTTCCAAGAATCCCAGGGATCCTGCTTGTCTCAATTTTCTCAACTCCATGATCCGTGAGAGAAGCTCTTCGAAATGTAGTTTGAATCACTGAAAAACGTTAAGACGATAATTGAAGCTAGGTTGATTTCATAACCAGGGTTCTATTTATTTAGTTAATTAACGACTTACAATCTTGTTTTGCAGTTTCCGATGCCTGAAAAACAGAAACAAAAGTTTGGAAATAAAAGTGTAATGTGAAAAATATTAATGTTAAGTCTTCCTCATATATTGCGTAATGTTGTGAAATTGTGTGCAACCATAACGCTTTGTCTTACCATTTTGTTACGTGGTGATCCTTGAAGCTCTGAAACTAAAGTTACTTCGTGAATCTGTTGAAAGTCCAAGTGAGTTTTGTAAGAAGCAATTTGGAAGTAAGTTGCAGTTGCAGGTTTTTGGTAGTGCGTGTAATGCGTAGAACAAAGTGTATTTTTAGAATTTTTTGTTTTTGGACGAGTTCAAGTCCTCAGTTTGGTGTGTGTCGTGCAGCTGCAGATGCGGAAACTGCCTTCTTCAGTTACCAGTCCTTCTCTTTTTATATGGTGAAGGTGCCTGTTTCCAAAAATATATTCCAGGCATCAGTTTCCTTCGTTATGGTTCTCGGATTTTTTGTGCCCATAGATTAGGTGGAATTTTCAAAGTGCGTACCCGCTTCATGCTAGCTTTCTAAGAACATGAGTCATGTACGCAGAAATAAATGCTAAATGAATGCCTGAAATTTACCAGCAGCGGGATTCGAATTTTTATTTTTCCAGAGATACATGTTGCTCATCTTAAAAGAAAACAGCCAGGAAGTAATCTGGAATAATAAACGGATGATTCGGAAGGTGTGACTACTTTAAAAAATACATTATCATACTATTTAGCATAAAGCAATTTATGCAAAGGAAAACGGCAATTTTCCCATTCACATTAATGTGGGCTGAAAATAGTTTAGACGTGTGGTGCTGCAGATCATCTGTTTTTCTCCTGACATCAAGATATGCGTTTAATTTTATCATTGAACTGTACTCCGGGTAAATAATCTGACAAGAAGTTTTAAAAGTGAGCGATGACCCTTGGCTAAACAAACAGCCTCGCCTTGGAATTTCATTTGACATTGAGAATGTGAAATTCGCCGTCAAACAATCTCCATTGACAAGAAGTTTTATTTGCAAGTACTTTCAAATGTCAACCAGTCAACATTTATCCTTGCACTTTCACAAAATGTTTATTCTTATTTCTAAGAGCACACACACACTGCATTGCAGCCATGTTCCCTAGCCATGCTCACTATTTAATTCTTCTCGTGGTATTGGGTGCTTGAATTAGTGTGTACAGAAAAAAGTAATTAAAGTCACTTTCCAAATGTTTGATGGGATGTGCAATTAATTAATTTGTCATGTGAAGCCACCGGCTTCGGCTTACATAAGAAAATGCAAAGTTTGCTTGTTCTCAGGTTCCGGGCACTAATCGGCAATACCGACACGCAACACCTCCGACATTTATCAGGTAACGGTAACATTAGTCATTTTTTAGATTGAAATGCTAGGTTGAAGAAGCGGAAGCATTCTACTCCGTATCTCAAGGAAGTTAAGACATTGGCAGATTTAAGCAGTTTGCCAATTTTAAAACCCCCTGCTGAGGCTGGCAACAGAAAGATTTCCATCCACGTGGTGGTTCAAGGAGCAAAGACCTCTTCATCGTCTCCCTGTTTCATAACACAAATTGGATTGCCCACAATGATGCAATCCATAATTAGCCCATATAATCCAGACTTTTATACGATGAAATGCGTTACGCACGCATGTGACCCTCGATTGTGGTGTGGTTTGGCAAGAAGTGTTTAAGATTGAATGTTTCAATGAAAATTGGCAAAGATCTCGACGCATCTCTGGAACGCAATTCTAAGCAACCACGGCATACCGCTCGAATTCAGAAATGCAAAAACCACTTCGGAAGATGAAAAAGTTCTATACGACATAAAATTACGGTCCGACATTAAAAACTCAATAGTTTTGTGTACAACATTTACAAAATCATATTCCAGCGGAATACTCTTTTCAAACGAGTCTCTGGAATTGACACTCCGCTCCACATCATTCAACAGGCTAAAAATAAACGGATGTATATTTATTTTCTGGTGAAAACATAACTACATTTTCGAAGAGGGGAGCCTCGCTCCACGGCTGGTGCCAAGCCGATTTAACAGAAGACGTTACTGCTCTGAGTTGACTTCGTTTTCACCATAAATTACAACGGATCAGTGCAATGCGGCCGGAATTTTACATGCGAAGGCATAGTTGGAAAAGGACTTAAAAATAAATCAATCTCAGCTCCTACCAAGTTAACTCTAACTGTTACATCAAAAGTGCCAATCTTTGAAAATGGCTTTTGATTGAAAATTTTACTTCGTATCGTAGGCTCAGGATTTATCACTTAAAAGGTTAAATTGAAGTTGTAGAAACTTCCAAGGTGATAGACTCGGATTCACAAAAAGTAACAATTTGTCTAGTTGCTACTTGCGACGTCATAAATTTTAGAAAACAGAAAACAATTGGACTAATTGACGACGACGACGACGACTAATTGAATAGACGAATGTCCTGGCAGTCTGAATTTGTCCATCGCGCTCCGTGGACGTCATAATTTTTGTCTGCACTACAAATTTTCGTTTTCAAATATTCATTCCCTTTACTGGACGATCGAAGCACTATAATGGAGGAGCTGAACTGGACAAATCAGTGCATGGAGGTTTTTGGATCAATCGAATTGGAATCAAACGCATCTGATGCCCATTGGGTCCAGAATTGTAAGTTTAAAAATTATTTGTTGGAGTTTAGATTAGATCTGTTTTCTTACATGCGATATATTTTGTGTTTAAATTTATATTTAATGCAAATTATTTGAATTCGAATATTTTATTTTCAGGTTATGTTGACTCGCTATTAAGTCATCTCCAAAACAAACATAGACGTACATACTGCAGCTAGCTGATTCCTATATTGGCTCAAGCACTGTAAGTTTAAGAAATATTTATTGGTGTTAAAGTATTTTCCCATAATGTAATATATTTGGTGCATGTGCAATTTATTTAATTTCAAATCTCAATTCAAATATTATATTTTCAGATCTTCACCTCTGGTTTACGTTTTGCTTGCAAGTATCCTGTTCCGAAGGACCACACACAAAAACACGTCTTACAGTTGCATCTGATGCCCGTTGGCTACAGAATTGTAAGTTTAAAAATATTTATTGACTTACTAGTCAATACTAGTTTTCGATTGCACTCTTTTTTGCAGTATCACCCTACCGTTATAGCGGAAGCCGGCTGCCTCATTCGACCCAAGCCAGCCAAATCCAGAAGTCCCGAATGGTCAATACTTACTTTGTCTAAATATGTAAAATGTCCTTGCTCAAATTTAACAATGAACTGAATAAATTTAAGAAGAATGCAAGCTCCATTTCTACATTTTGCAATTTGTTTTGGTGGATTCAGTATTTTGCAATAAGTATTCCATAAGCTAGTTCTTTCAATTAACTGAGCCCAATAATTATTGATTTTAACTGAATTAGAGTGCAAGCTTAGAAAAGTGACGTATGTATTTCAAACTGGTAATTCAAAAAGGATTAATTAAAGAATAAATGTTCCACTGTAGTAATTGGAAAACGATGCATGTTAATAACGCGGTAAGACGCGGTAAATAATAAGGTTTAGAGCTATAGCAGCAACTCTAGCTTCACTGCTACTAGCTACTGAAGTAGCACTACCGAAACTGAGATTCACTATTCGCTTCCCCGAAGAATTACCATCTGCCTCTATCGGTGAAATCGGTGTAGTTATTTCGAGTGTACAAAGTGCAGTGCAAGTCATTTGATTTTGGCTTTAGAGATGGCTTCAGAGTGTTGTTGTATTTAGCTCGCTTATTGTAATTTAGATGGTATGCAGCTAATGCTCCTAATCTAATGCTTTGTCGGAATTGTAGGTTTGTGGGTTAGCTTTCAAGTTCACGAAGATAGTACAAAAATGGATTTTGGTGAGAGTTAATTTCACAAATACTGATCGATATTTATTCAAGGCAGGAGTATTTTAAAAATCACGTCAAACTAGTCATGCTTAGCTTGGAAAAAGTTTCCAGCTATTGGGTCCCCCAAATTGTATTTATTAGAGAACGAGCGAATTGAGAACTTTGCACGTCCCTTTATCCCTGATTGATCAAAACTTAATTTCTGAGGTTGTTTGTATATCAATAGAGCGTAGCGATGAAGTCCTGTTCCCGCAGGTGGGGCAGATCCCATATATTCAACTAGGACATCTCCACTTCCAATGTCCCCACCTGGAATATTGCCGACTAGCCAATGATTGAATTCCCTACTTGTATGTTCTTGACGATTTGGTGCGTCTGGATCTATAAAAGTAGCAAAATTTGAAATTGAGAACTGATATTAATATAGCTCGACTAGGACTTAAAAATTTCGTGAAGACCTAACGCTACAATCCAACCCTATGCTTTTATAATCCCTCACCAATCATTGCAATGAGGTAAAACTTTTTGGAATTCGGGTTCCAGTCTACACTCGGTTGGGTTTTAACTTGATCGGGTGTAAGTTCATTTCCCAGCCTGACTTCATCCGATCCAAAGTTAACTCTCAAAATTTCCTTCGGTGGAGTGTCCAGGATGTCTGGGACTAATTGGCTTGCTTGAAATGCATCACTCACATCCTCTGCGGTCGTTATCTCGTATTTCAGCTGCACGATTTGATATAATTTCAGTTAATACCTCGTATATTAGTAAAGTTCGCAATTAGGCTTCTGCAGAATATCAACTTACAACAATAAAGAATGCAAACAAGATTAGCCGCCTCATCCTTATAATGCTTTTTGTTGCTTTGTAAGTTAGACTAAAATGTTAGAGTGTGGCTGTCACGCCCCAAGCAAAACGTAATATATAATACAGCGCGGAACACACACTGAAATGATTGTGTTCAGTGTTTAAACTAACCGCCAAGAAGTGATCGTGTGATGGAAATGCAACCAATTAATTCAACCGCAAAACCAAACTGACACTTTGATTTCGCAGCCCTGGTGATATAAAAATTGCCTAAATGATAGCAGGCGTCCGCAGAAAAGCAATGGACGCGAACGTATTGACAATTTTTCAGATCCAAGTATATCGTGACTAGCAAATCCAGCTATAGCTAATACTGGATTGACAAAAATGAATTCATTAAATCTTCCTTGGCGAATGTAATAAAAACTTTAACATTTGTTGCACATGCACAACCAATTCAAAACTGTAGAAATCGATTTTTGGAATTGTGCTCAAAGTATGTAATCGTAAAGAGTCGGCTTTATTATGAAAATCCAAACGTGAAGAATGACTGGGTTAGAGTTAATTAGTGAATTGCGTTGTTTCAAAAAATATTATCAATTAATCTTAGTGTTAGAGGTAGTCAGTCGCAATAAAATCCAGCCATTAAAATCCCTCAGCTTGGTAAGACTGCTGTCTAAATCAAGTGTGATTCGTCCCATGAGACATGTCAGTCCAATTACCTAAATTATGCAAAGCGTTAAGAGTTGGAGAAAGTGATTTGTGTCCCATCTCAATGGCTAATGCTGATTCTCCACTTTACTCAAACACACTCATTCATCACGAAGAACACGATCTGCAAAACTACGCCAAAAAATATTCCATCGTCTTCGACTTTGGAATATGTTGGTGTCATGTTCATGCCATATAGTCACAGTCACAGCAGCGTAGTTTTAAACATCAAATTGCCATTGAAACGCAATAGAAATGTGTGGTGGTGTGGTGTTTATGTAACATCAAAAATGTTTTTGGTGTTTATGTGTTGTCTGGCAAAATTTCATTTGGTTTTCATTCCGGATTCGGCTTCCAATGAGACGCAATATGAAATTTTTAAGAGGATTTTAACATTGGTCTGGGAGAAAACAATAAAAATTAAACAGAAGTCGGGATTTCCTCGGGGCTGACATATTTTAAAATACATATTGTCTTGATGGTTTTGGTGTTGAAAATGAGGATTTCATACTTCACAAGAGCTCATAATTTGTTAACCTGTCAGTGTCGGATCATTCCAGAATCCAAGCGTCTGTTTTCAAGATCAGAGTCACACTTCAGTCACTGTTGAGTCAATCCAAAGTTCAAGTATGGGAAATGAAAGGTTAGCATTTCCAGGAATAAAACCAAAGGCATCTGGTGTTTTGCTGTGCTCGCGCTTGCCCGTGGCAAGGCTTTTTTGCTTTGCTTTTGTTTTTAAGATTTTACTGATCAAGCCGATGCCATTAGCCCTAGCGGTAGCTTTTAATCAAATCAGCAGTTGCCGTCGTAGTGGGAAAAAGGCACTAATAAGACGGAACATCAATCAAAGTGAATGGCAAACAGGACGTGTCTTTCACCTTTACTTTGCCATCAATGTACCAAATTCATGTGCTCGAAGCATGTGTGATTCAATCCTTGATTTGATAAAAGAGATGATTAGAGTAAACAATGATATTATAGCAGACAGGTCACTCACCGTGCACCAAATTAACGTTAGATTGCAGGGCAGATTAAACTTTGATTAAAAGCAGCCAGTCTACCTCACTGTCAAGGAGTTTTGGAGAAATTCAATTTTGATGCTAATTAAACTTGGTTTTTCTCAATTATTTGCAGATTCCTCAAATCTGAAAAGATTCAAAATCTGCCGAACTGAATAGGCTTGATCATTCAAGCAAACATAAGATTGAATTATCAACAAATTTACCCTAAAGATCTACTAATTATAATCCGACCAGCATTTCGAACTTATCTAGCCGTGCTGAAATTGAAATAAATTACTAGGTTCGAATTGCTATATGAAGTCGCACAAAAATGAAATTCATGATTATGTGCCGAGCAGTATATTAGAAATATCAATCTGTATTGGAAAACAAATGAATATTTCAACGGAATTCTCTAACTTCGATCTGTAACTAAATTTGATGGACCGTGCTACGTCCGGGGTCTGGTAACGAAGCCCAAACATGCATGGTTTCATTTATTTTAGCAGCCATGTAAAACCTTTCAAATCTTTCACCAAAAACTTGTTTGATATATAGATTTCATTGTCGGTAGTAGCCAGTCAAATGGGCTTGGACTCGTTATACTGTATCCAAATTTGGAGCTGCTTCACCTCCGCCCTCCCACACGCACACGCTCACTTAAATTATAATTCGGTCACATTTTTGTGAGACTGACCATAAATATTTTATATCCTGCAATAAATCGAAGGAGTGTGAGCCACACACCGCACCGCCGCGCCGCCATCCGTCCTCATTTCCCTCGTGTTTGTGCGTCTACTTGGAGGTTTTTCACCCCATCCTTTCGCTTTTCCTGGATATTTGCATTTAAAGTGTGTCAGTAGTGGCGGTGGTTAAATCCAAGGGGGTAATAAATCCATGGAAAATTGAATAATGGTTGAGGAAGGGTTGGATTCGATAATGCCCGCATCCCGGTAATAATCACAACCCGTCCTCATCCTGTCATGCACTCAACCCATTCCCATAAAGCTCTTTTTTTTTTAGTTTCCACTAAAAAGTTAAAAGCTCACATTCCTCATTCATATCCCTGCCCGGTGGTGGGATTTTGCGATGAGTCGGATGAGAGTGATGATGGATTTATTAGTGATCCCCTTTTGCTGGGGCTATGTGCTTTGAAGTTTTGGAGGCGGGTGTGTTATGTAAACTTAAATTTTAAGTGCCGGATCCGTCGTCTGCAAACTGAATTCAAATCCAAGTAGTACGTAATTTTAATGGAAGGATCATAACTCAATGCGTATTGTGTGGTTGCAAGGCACGTGTGTACATGTGATTTTTGAAGGATCGCCAAGAATATTTCGCAAGTGTGAATCCTTTGAGGTAGGAAGTAATATATTGCTTTGCTTTCGTGTAATCCTAATGGCCTTCTGGACGAATCTACATACAATTGGCAAAAATTGCACCTTTGAATTTGTCAATTGCGACTGACTCTGACTGCAGGCGTACCTGTCACTCCAATTCTCGTGGACTTGCCCTTTCTAAGTCATTCAAGTGTAGCTAGCTACTGCAAAATTAAAGTGCGAAGTATACATTCAGCATGGTTGGATTTGCAAATTATTCTAAAAATAAGCTCCCATTCCACAAATGGATGGGCTGGCAAACAAATGACACGCAAAGCGTCGCATCTTAATCAAATCAAAGGCTGGAATTCCTTTCCTGTTAACAAATTGGTGAACTTGCCTTGTCGGCTTTATCTTTGTGGGCCACACCTTTATCTCGTGTATTTAGTGTAATAAATAATTCAAAATGTCGGCTACTGGGCTAACAATAGGATAGGTCTGGGTGGAATTGTAAGAATTTAAATTTTTTGTGCACCCCGGCGGGCGTCAGACCCATGTATCGTACCAAGCAATCAATTAGTACATAAAAGACGGACGCTCCACCCAAAAACGGTACGAGGCAATACGCGAAGTGCGACAAGCATGACCTCATAAATTATTTCTGCATGGCCAAACAAACCAAAGATACTAGTCAAGTATTTTGATTTTATCTTTGTGGGCCACACCTTTATCTCGTGTATTTAGTGTAATAAATAATTCAAAATGTCGGCTACTGGGCTAACAATAGGATAGGTCTGGGTGGAATTATAAGAATTTAAATTTTTTTGTGTATTCCGGCGGGCGTCAGACCCGTGCATCGTACGAAGCAATCAATTAGTACATCAAGACGGACGCTCCACCCAAAAACGGTACGAGGCAATACGCGAAGTGCGACAAGCATGACCTCATAAATTATTTCTGCATGGCCAAACAAACCAAAGATACTAGTCAAGTATTTTGATTAGATTATTGTTTGTTTCCGAGGTTTAATTTATGAGACATTACAAGGGTTAGTTTCAATGTAATACACATTTTTGAGATTAATTTTTGGTTCGTTTATACGTATTGGTTCGGTTTTTTCGTTAATATTTCAAGAGGCAATGCCAATTTTAATTATTCCTTGCTGCATTTCTTATATTAAACCTGTAGAATGAATGTATGGGAATGTTATACGAATTAAAACAGTTCGAAGGGTTTAGCTTTAAAGCAAAATCTACAAATGGTTAATTTATTTTTTTTAAATCCGTCGTCGAAACATGATTTTGAGTAATGAATAAAATTTCTCCTTGCTCTTGAGCAAAGTCATAGTTTTAACACCGAGCTCTTTGTTCCGCCTCCGTTCCCCTTGATTCTTGGCGACAACTTTATTTGTATGATTCACCACAAAATTAATGTTCGTCTTGGCTTGTCTTCACAGCTCAACAACTACGTACTTCGCTCCGCCACGTTATGTCAAACGTACACAAGGTTTGCCACATAAACTGGAATTAACTGGAAATTCTGTCATGTCCTACAATTTGATAAACATAAAAGGGAAAGGGTTGATAATTTACAATTTTCCGTGGGCGAGGAGGCTCGGAATGGCGCAATTTGTGCTGAATATTTTTAGAAAAAAAGCTAGCCCGCGTCTTTTCCCGTCGTCGTCGACAGGATTGCATAATGCCATGAAATAATCCCTCACTCCGTTCCCGTAATAGATTAGCCTTCTTTTTTTCTTTTGGAAATGCATCCATGCGTGGATGCGTGGACGGAATGAAATGCGAGGAGACGGAATTGAGGCAGGATTTAATCTATTATCTCCAGAATGCATCTTGGGATTACGGACTGGGTCACAAAAATATCTCATAAATTTCTGCACACACAGTATCACCGTCGAACTTGTCTTGTTTCCAATTGTGTCATTAACGTATGCTGACAGCAAACGCAAAAGGGATATTATTACAGCTTCTACAAGTGGTACCAGGGTAGAATGGCTCTTATAAAGATGTCGAGTTCAATGTCGAACTCCAGCCGCCGGATTTACCACGCGTGTCGCCAGTGTCGCGTCGTCGTCGTCGGCATAAGACGCAAGGAATCCTGACTTTTGTGTATCTGATCAAAATGAGATGGGAGACTGCCAAGTTTAGCCTTGGATTCTGATGAACAAAGATTTTAAATAGCGCAATTCATCACTGGTCAAATGGAATGGGAATTGTTTCCCTTTGGGACTGGAGTCTGGAGTGGCACGCGAATTGAAGAAGTTGTTATTTTGGGAAGTTAAGCCTTTCATTATGGTCGTCCAAAGTCTTGAAGTACGTAAGTACATAAGGTATTTTCGTTGTTTAGGAGGTGATGTATTGATGCGTTTTGGTCTAGGGATTTTAATTCCGGAAGGAAATGGTGGATAAAATATTTCTTATGCATGTACATTGTGTGCAGTCGCAGTCTTATATCTTGCCGGATTTAAATCTAGAGCTTTCCAGTTTACATGTCAGCCATTAACATTACCATACATTGGTTGGTTATAACTTACAAAGATGTGGACTTGTTAAAAGTTGGGCTTGGGATAATCAATAAAATATTTGTAACAGTCTCTGGGCCATCCGAATCCAAACAGTTGTCGTATTCCACTTATTATTCTGGTGAATGCAGAGGTGTACATGATGCTTGGTCAAGAAAGATACGATACCTAGTATGCTCAGCTATGAAGTTGCTTGGTGAAGAACGACTTAGAACTAAGGATGCATTTAAAGTCAAATATTAATTTCTGAGAGGCAACTAGTCTTTTATGGGGGTGTAAATTTGACCAAAGAAAAACATGAAAAGTTGGGCAGCAACGATAAAACACTGTGCACCAAAGCCTAATTGTCTATCTGCATACGTTTAGTTATAAAAATAAAATAATATGTTCGAATTAACCAGCTGGTCATACTAACATGTTGAACGGGATCACTAACTAACTAGTTAATTAATGTTGGATTTGTGCAAAAAATAAAATTGTCTGAATGGCGTCAACTTTGCCACTCCGAACACTACTGCAAAACAAATTAAGATAAGAATTTGTCTCGTAATTCTCTTGTATCAAATTAATCACCGCGCTTCTCTCTTAATTTATTGGTCTCCTAATTCCCGGCATTTCTTTTTAACGAGGGCGGAATCCACTGGAAATGATTTCACTTAAATTCCGTAAACCTCAATCCATTACGTTAAAACGTTAAAAATAGGTAAAGTGGGTCCTATCCCACTTTGATCATTTCATTTCCCAGACAAAAGCCACATTGACATGTCCCTATGCCATATGCTGTACTTGGGAGCGATATGTACCGATCTGATGCTTACGTCGCGCGTCTGTCTACGTGACATTTTCTAAAACTTTCATCTCCTCATGAGTTGGTGGAGTTGGTGCGGTGGATTAAAATCCACGGTTTAGATGTATGTAATTGTGGCCTCCTCAACAATCGAAATGTAATGTAATAGAGACTTGGCCCAGACCACAGTCAGTGAACTTTAAGCCCCTGCCAGAAATTCCAATCCAAAGCCCATGTAATCGCTTTAGCCAATTTTGAAAAAACAACCGAGCTCCGTTTCCTCCAATCAAAGGCAGGCTCTATTTCTGGGGAAGATTCCTTTCCTTACTCCAACACGTGTCAGTGTTTATATAGTTTCAAGCCCAGGAGACATTGCAAATTCTCGCGTAATTAATCAAGGTCCCGCAGTTCCCATTTGGAAGAAGTGGTGGGCGAAAGACCGAAAAATTTACAAGGCATCCCAGGCCATGGAGAAATAATAAAAAGCACAACAGAAACTTTTACTTTCACACTTTTTTTTATTGTGTAACGACCGGTTTTATCTCTCCCAGATGTGTGACCTCAAAACTGTACTACAGAAAACCATTGGGATGCAATGCAAATGCATCCGTGGCATGGATCACTAGAAGGAGAAAATGCAAATAAATTTTACAGGAGACAAATGGGAACAATTTGACTAATTTGGGGAGACAACCAAAAAAGAATAAATTTTACATTTGTCCTTCCTTGGTCTGATGAAACCGACATGATGAACAGAATTAATTAGTATACTACACGTTCATTTCCCAAACTAATCGTAATTCCTTTGCCCTAGATATCCTGAACAGCCTTGTCTTTTAACTACGTTCTCGTACTCTATCCCAATAATAAATCCCGAATCGGAATTCAAGAAAAATACAGCTGGAAGCATTCCTTCCCGAGGGCATCCATTAAATCCTTAACTTAAAAGATAGTAGATCTATTTTATTTGCACAAGCTGCAAGAGTTTTAAACATTAAAATACACAACATAGGTCTTTGTTTCCCATCTTTACAGTTTACTGTTACAACCATTCATAAAATGTAGAGGATTTGGGCTAAAATAACAATTCGTTGGGAGGTTTGTTGCCTGACTCGCTAATCAAGGTACTTGCTGTGATCGAGATTTTCGTTTGATTTAACACAGAAATTCTTTGTGGTATGTTTCGTTCATTCATTTCAAACCGTATAATAATTAGAATTACATTATGTATGTAGGATTATATTTAAATTAATTAATATATTTATTCCTTTGGTTGGTTGACTAGCTGAGAACACGGGGCGAAGAAACGTATACAAAACATAGAACAGGTCTACTAGAAGCTAACTCAAAAGCGACAAGGATTAAACATATTTTAAGCATATTAAGGAGCGAGGATCTTACAGCTTTTATTTTTGAAGGAATAAGTTAATTAGTGAAATACAGGGTGGGCCGGAAAGTAACCTACTATTCCCTATAACAAGTTATAGGAAATAGGTAGTTACTTTTGGCCAACCCTGTACATCCATACGATTTGACAGGGTTACATACATTACGACATAATTTGGTTGTGTAAAAGTTAGTGGATTCTTGTTGTTGTTGTTTTTACCAATTTTGATTGATATTTTATTCTGAGTTGGACAGATCGGAGTTTGAAGAATGCTCAGAAGAATCCTTCCGGATCAAATTCGTGAAAGAAAATTCTGCTGTTTTCGCCTTCTCAATGGCTCGCTTGTCCTTGAGGAAGTGAACAGCAATTCTTTGGTAGCGATTGAAGTCGACAAAGCCGAGGCCTGGAATAATAATAAAAAAATACAGATTGGAATTTTTTGAAACCAAGATATGGATCTGGCCTCCGGGGAAGTCTCGTCCGTCAAACTCAACACTTTGTTTTCTTTTCTGGCATTGTGGATTCGGATTCGTTGTGGTACGCAAGTGAAAAGTGGAGCAATGGGATGCAGCCCGAGCATTTGGACTGAAGTGAAGTTCAAAACCTATTTTTCTACGGGGCGTGAGGAAGGAAAGGAATCCGAATCCCGGACTAGTATGTGGTGTAAAATGCAATGCGTGAGGAAAAAGATTGCGAAAGATGATAGTTTTATTGCGGGGGCTGCCTACATATGTCTTCACGTTACAATGTAAAGAAATAAGCAAATTCCAGTGCAACTACATACTATGTAACATACAACAACTCTTGCCATGTGGCAACTTTAGCTCAATAAAAAAATAATCTTACCGTGTGGGTCATTGCTGCGAATCCATTTTTGCAATTCATCGGGGTCGTACTCTTGGCCCATTTTGTCAAATATCAATGGAATCAATCTGGTTTCCAATACTTCCAAATTCGAGTTATTGCTCGCGGCTGAGGTTCGGCGAAAGATGGTTCTCATGACTGTAAGAATTTGGTTCATGTTATGTATGCCAGGGTATTCGCATTGTTAAGTTGAGAGTAAATCCCTTACTGTCAAATTTGTCTTCAAGAATAAACTCTGGAGGAACCTGAAATGTTAAAAGGGGGACCAGATCAATGTCTTTTCATTTGCATTGATCTGCCTTGCTAATTCTATAAATAAACTACCACCGTTGATGCCTAACATGAGAATTAAACTAAACTCATTAAAATTAAATTAAAAATAAAAATTTCCAAATTGATGACTCCAAATTGCTCATAAAGCCTCGATAAGGGTCGGATCGTGTATCGCTCTTCACTTTCTCCGCAGATTTTGTCAAAAAGCCTGGCTTCCATTTCCTGACTTTCGTAGTATTATGCATAGCAAATGTGATAACTATGCAAGAGCAAGTCAAGATCTCTCACCTGCCATTCCGGCTGTGAAAATCAATTTGAATTGATACTTTAATATGATTGTGTATTAATTCCAATTAAAACATTAGCTACTACTAACACTACCATTCTATTCTGTAAACCAGAATTTGGTTAACAAAAATAGTTACCATATCAGCTACTGATGAACGCCTGTACTGGTCACCAAAATAAGACGTGTCACTGGCCCGTCTTATTCCACGCTTCGCTCCAAGGAAATGGTGAAACACCAAATTATTCTTTTCCTCAAATTCCCGAAGTCGGGTAGGGAAAAGAGTTGGCTTTGGCTCCTCGTCAAGCTTAAAATTAATAAAACGTTTTGTTTTAAACTCCGATTTGTAAAACCGTGAGCTTCTTATGAATTTCATGGGAGTCGGGTCCCAAATCACAGTCGAAATTAACCTTATTTCCTTATGAGAAATTTAGCACTTTGAATTGGAATGTGATCCGATAATCGGATCACCTCCTTGTAAAATCCACTCAAGAGTAAAAGTAAATAAAAAAAAGCTCTGGTTTACTTACAGATTCAGTAGACATCCTTCAAGTATGTAGGTTCCGACGTCGGCTTCAACACAAGCGACCAAGTGATCTTGAAAAAAAGGAATTTATAGAACAAAAATGTAGTGACAGAAGTTGGAGAACAAAGGAAACTTAATAAATACCGCCCTGGACTTAAAGTATGCCTTTTGTTTTGTTTACTTTTGTTTTGCTTACAGGTTTTAAAAAGTTTTCGATAGAAGTGGAACAAGGGGAGCAAAAATAAAACTGGTTCAAATCTCGGCTTGAGGGATTTCTGTGCTGTGTGGCTCAAGTGACAAGTGCTTCAACACCTTTAAGCTTCCCGCCCGGTTTCTTTTCCTCGTCTCAACAAAATCCAACAGTTGACTGAAGACTTGGTTAGAACTAGTGAGGGCTTTTATACTGATTGCGAATTTGCAAAATGCGAATGCAAAAAAGGGTTGCTGATTGGATCTGTTCATAGTCCACCCTTGCTTTTCCCCAAGTTTTATTTAGCAGGGAAAGGTATTTAATGTGACGGGATGCCATGCCCGGGGGCTTTGGGTCTGCATTTGCATAAAATAATTTTTTTTCGGGTCTTGGCTGGATGTCCTCGCCCAAACCCTAATGTTTCAGCTGACGCCAGGCTCCCGTCGTCGTCCCGAACCGACCGACCACTCGACTCCTGCGTCTATTGTGTGTGTGTGCAAATTTAAATGTTTTCACAGATTTGCAAATGCTGAGTGCCTGGTTGACGACATGATGATCCTTTGTGCTTGCCAAGTGTCCAGGGAATACAAAGACCTCGAAAATATCTTATCTCACACTCCACAAGAGTTGTTTGACTTTACCGGGTTTATTTTCGGGAAATCTACTCCATGCTTCACTAGTTAAAATTAATGTTAACGGTTAAGATTAAAGTGTTCAGAATTGTAGTGTTGTTGGAACGTAATATTTACGGGGTGACAGCGACTCTAGTTATAATCTGCTTCCTAAAATATTTAAAATTATAAGCTAAAATTTAGAAAATAAAATAACGAGAGACAAATTTTAAACCCGCCACAAATTTCCTTTGCTAAATCAGCTTATATTCCGATAAAATTTTCCTTTGCGGGATTGATTGGCGTGGCGTGTCTGGTGTGTGCCATAAACAAATATTTCGCAACAAAATCCAAAAATATCAAATTGATGCGTATTTACTTTATGGACGTAAAAATTCCATTACGATCGTGTTCAATTTGTTCTGGATATTTTATCCGCCTGAATTGAATTCCATCTGCCATTCCAAAGTGTATAATTGAAATGCTTATAAATAACTTGGGCGCGCGACGCGTGTTTGTCGATCTAGAGATCTACGTGAAAGATTACACATCCCTTTGGCAAGGGACTTTGCGTGGATGGAATCCACTGGAGAAATTTTCCTTCCAAGTCTGCACTTGTCTTTTTGCAGAGGATATGAAGCTCGCGTCGCGATTCCGAGGCTTGATAGTAGAGCAGGGAGATAAATTTAATGCTGACATTGACATTTATAGCGAGTGACAAACACTTTACAGGAAAAAAACATGGGATTTTGTCGTCTTTTAGACGAATACGAAATAAATACGAAACAAGCCCCACGCCATAAATCCAGCTATCCTGTGTACAATATTGTCTTAAATTCAACATAAACAGAAAGTTTAAAACAGCATCCTATCCAGCCAATAGCGTATTTTGTATTATGATAATAATTTATCGTGACTTTCATTAATCCGGGATGATGTTTAGTGGGTTTGCCAATCCTCGGTGGTCCCGTCGTCCCATCCCGGGGCATTGCCATTTACCTGCCCTGCCTCAAAAACCCACCCGTTCGGTTTAGTTGTTTTCAAATGCTTCGACTACCAAAATTCCAAAAATAATCCCCACTTTCAGTTTCCAAAATTCCAAGACGCAATTCAGATTGTGGTTTGGTTGTGGTGTACGTTACGTACGTACGCCAGGATTCAATACATAGACAGGTCAGGACGTGACTTCCAAGTCACAACAAGGAAGGAGGGAACGAACTTTATGGCCTGCAAAACACTTGTTCCGAATCCGTCGGAGCGGGGAGGAACAAATCTGTTGTCAAAAATACTTTATGGATCCTTACTGACTTATTCCGCATTTGTTAAGAGTTGTTGGTGGGATGTGTTTGTAATAATGTCGTCGTCGTCGGTTTGAAATAAATGACTACCTGTCAATGGGATGTAGTCCAACCGGAGTCAGGAATGGATGGCCAGGCCTAGATTTCTCCCGTGTTCTTACGGTTTGTTGTGTCATTTTCTCCCGTGTTTCGTCTTTTGGCCAAAATATTCGGATTGAGATTCCTTCCTGGTTCCCATGCCCTGCTCTAACATTTGACAGAGTTGTGTAGGACGACGTAGGACGTGTGAAAAATGAGTCTAGCCGCCAGTCAACCGCCTCTCAATTGTGTGTCACACGGGATGAGGAATTTTTTGTGCAAAAACCTGAAAAATCTCGTACCCATCCGTAGTGAAAGTGTGTTGAAGGCTATTTTGGGGGAAATCGTGCGAATTCCTTCCTAACCCCGAAGCAGATTTGGTTTTCATTCCCCGGCTCCACACATTTTTCATTCACACACTCCCCGCCGGAGGATTTCGCAATTCGCAACATGCTTCACGTAATTAGATTGGACGTAAATGTGTCGGGGGAGACAAGTTGAATGGATTTCCTGATCACGAGGAACGGGATTTTGCGGTTGGACGCCGCCTCCGTCGTACATCACAATTCTAAATGAGAAAAAGGAAACAACAATCATAAATTAGACCAAAATAGAGCAAAACAAGGGCCAGGATTCACAGGAGCTAATCGGGGGAGGCGTGGGAGGAGTTGGAATGAAATTAATGTTGGATTTTATGTAATTTTGGTTGCACAATCCAGAATCCAGACACTTTACTGCTTTTAAGGAGCTGGAGCATAACATAATGTGAGGAAGGAACGGGACACACTGCCAAATTATATAATGGCGACAATCCTGACTTTGATTACTGAGGTAAATTTGTCATAAGGTGGTACGAGTACGACCGACACGATAATACGAAAACGAACGACGGAGCCGGTGGGTTATTTTCAATGTCATGCCTGGAGCCCGTGCCTTGGCCCAAAGAAAACATTACATTACACAAAACAGTGGTTTAAAAATAAGTGCAACTTATGGGTGTAATTTAATTTGAAGTTTGGCAATTAAATTTCCCAGTTGCGGAGGATGGAAGGACGTCAAGGTCAAGGTGGGGGCACAAGGCTGGAAATCCAAACTCCGAATTCCGGGAGTGGAGGACGGATGACAAAATCCTTTTGTTCCTGTGACAATGAGACTGATAAATTATTGCATCCGCCTCCCTTACCCGTGTGTCGTGTAAATGGCGAATTATCTTGGAACTAATGGGTAAAGTGCACTCAAGGGTGAAAACCTCATGGAATTCAAGGCGGAAGGAATTTAAAGAAGCACAAATACAATCACAGCAAAAAATAGGAAGGAAGGTAACGTACAACTACAAATCTCCCGGAAAAATCGCCGAGGTCTTCCGACGTATGCCGAAGCACGAAAGAATTGCATACATGTGCAGTGCAGATGACGATGAAGAATTTTATCTCCCTTGCTTTTTAGCCGACCAACACTCTTTTTCTTAAGTCGGATAAACGTGTCGACGTTGAACTAATGACAAAAGAGGAGGATCTTTGACGTTCCGTTCGACACTGATTGCAGCCGTGATAAGATAAAGGCCAAACACTCCAATGACATTGAAGATTGTAAATGATAATAGGGAGCGGAAAATTATGATGCATACTTTAACTCACATTTTACCTTGTCCAAATCATTAGTGACTAGTGGTGACAGCCAACAGATTTTAGAGTCCATTATTTTAAGTAATGTTGAGGCGGTATTAACTTGTCGACAAGAGAATATGAATGAATGAGTATAACCTTCGGTAGCAGGACGCCTCGTTTGTCGGGTCCAAGTGAAGGTAAAGGTCATGCAGGCAGACTATGTCATTACGTGTATGGCGTGGAAATTGTCAGAGGTCAATAGTGCAGTGTGTAAGGCTGGGGGACAGATCATAAATATTTTTTAAAACAGTTGATTAAATTAAATATATAGATATGAGTTCTGAATAAAACACTTAATGTGCTACCCTGCATCAAGGAATACAGCAATAATGGTACATTATTATAGCACTAATTGTTGTAATCCCAGCAATATATTCCGCATATTAGTTAGCAATCTAGAATTTTCACAAGTAGAGGTGAAAAACACGGTAATTTATGTTATAGGCTATTGCTCTGATTTTGTGTTCCTCCTTGATCGGAGCGTGGCTTAAGTGCCTTTGGGTTTCGGCAAGGACGAGTAAAGAGTGGAGAGGACAGTTATTATAAACAAATCACCAGGAAGTCGAATTTTGTCGGATGCATGTGTGCAGGCAGAAGAACACGTTTCCTCTCCCAAATTTTTGAATGTATGGAAAACTACTACGTTTTGTATAGGTGACTTCTGGTTTTGTTCGTATGGTTTGCCGTACATGCAATTGGCTATTATGAATTGCAACTAGTAGACGCTCAGGTGCCCCAAAGCTCCCGTTGATGGAGAAAAAAGGAAAATATTTATGCGATCTGCATTCCACAACTTCTAAAACACACACAGCTACGATACAGTAATTGGGTGTGAGGTAAAATTTCTGAGGCGTAGATTTGCAAAAACGGTCAGAGTCCATTCTACTTTTCGGAGGAAGGAACCAATTTTGGGAAACTCAAATAAACGGTGTTGGGAGTGGTCTCTATGCAATATTTATGACTTGGAAGTCCTTCATGGTGTACCCTGCTTATTTGGCGAAATACTTCTCCAATTCCACGTTTTAGCAATTGGAAATTTTAGTTTTCAAGGATTCTGACCAGCCAATCGTCGTATTCACATGACTTCCAAACCAAAATATCATTGCTGGTGAGCCTGTTTCCTTTTAGCAGCACTAAATTAAACTATTATGCATTAAGAATTGACATTTTAATGTTTTGTACGTACGTAGTAAAACAGCAATGGCAGGAGCCAGCTTGAACATTATAAATTGCTACGCCCTCGCAAATCACAGAAATACATGTTACAGTAATTGCATTGTATTTTAGCAAAGCGGATATGCACATGATGTTTGAACATGAAAAAGTTAATTTATCGTCCGTGAAACGATGAAATTTTAAAAATAACATCCAATTCCCACCACACCGCCGCGCCTGCCTGTCCACGTTCGTCCCTGAAAATCCATGACTTTCCCTCGACCTTTAATATCCAATCCAAGTTAAATCCTATCCTTAGACACAGTTTATTTAATCTTAACTCGTTTATTTTCCCAAAATGAAAGGATCCAACTGTCCACTTTCTTTTAAGGATTCCTCCCGCTATCCATTTCAAATTTCTTATTCATGAGTCATGTGTGACATTTGATTGAATGCGGATGATCAGGCAAAGTCAGGAATAGAATATATTTCCTTGTTGCAAATTCCATCAATGGATTTGAATATGAAAAGCTAACTGTCGGAATCGGAAGCACAAGAAAATCTGCAAAATCAGACAACAAACTTCTTCAACTGATTTGTTGTTACATGTGCAACTGGGACCAGGCACGGGTATTCACCCTACGCTACAAGTTATGAGAATTTACTCAACAAATGTCTAAATATTTACGTCGGGGGAAACAACATAATTTAAAATTATTAATTTCCTCTCCGTGTAGTAGTGTGGATTTGGCAAGTCACAAATTGGATCTATGATCTCCATGTACGTTGCCCCCATCGAAGGATCTGTCTTGAGGTGACATTTGCCTGACCTACGTTGGAGTTGGAAGGAATGATAGGTGGGTTTGGCAAATTGCCCAGGAAAACGAACTGTAATGGTGCATGAGGAAGAGGCGGGCAGGTGGATTCACTTTTTTTTCACTTTCATCATAACTCCCATTCCATCTTCAGCCCATCAATATTTACGAACTTTTTTTAACAACCACCAAACCGTTCACTCTACACCAATACCACGACCACACGCTACACGGCTTTTATCGTTTTTTTAAAAGATAAAAACGCTACTTGGATTCTTGGAATTGGAATGTGAATGGCCTCAGGCAACAATCAATTCCGTTGAAATACATGCATAAAGTCATCAGTGGAGTTGCCAAAAGTCGCCGCTTCTGTTCTTAAGTATTTTCCACTTGCATATTTCCGCTGGCTTAAGTGTGAATGGGATGCATGTTAAATATTTACAGCATATTTGGTATTTACGACGGATGTCAATGGCTCTTCTCGCACTCAAAGAACGAAAGTGGCTTCACCGACAGGGGATAATTTCGACACACAAAATTCTTGTCATTTGGAATACCAGGAGCACCAAACTTCCGTGCATTTCTTCCTTTTCACACTATTTTACTGCCTCACAAGATGTTGAAATAATGAGCAATACAAGTCTCCTAACCCAAGTTTATGCGCCTATGAAATGGTGGAATTTCTTGAATTCTGGATGAAAGTGAAATTTTAGGATTTATTTTTAAATCTGATGAATCTGGAAACCTCGTTTTATGGATTCCGCTAAAATTGCAAGAAAAGTGCATGAGCCCAAAATAATACGACACAGTAAAACTGCCTTAGTGCCACACTTGGAACACCAAAGCTCAAAAAGAATCGACCCACCCACTCAACACTTAGGAATATGATAAATGTAAAGAACACAGTTGTCTTCAATTCATATTTGGATGGAAGCCCATTACTTTCGACGATGTATTGGGCTAGGCGGCCTTTCCAGCCGGGTAGCTACAAACTTTGTCATTTTATTAGAATTATTCATCTGTGTTTACCTTTCACTTGACTTATTTATTGGCAAAAATTGGGTCGGTAAAATTGATCATAGAAGTTTCTTCAAGTTATTCAAGTTATCCTTATCATGGTGCGGAACGTTAGGGTTGGCTGGTTGCATTGATATTCGAATTTGTTAGCAATTGAAGAGAATAAAAAAACAATGAGCTTCGGTAGTACCACATCTCGCACATCTTAGAATTCGGATATCATTAACATCAAATCAGTATTTTGTAATCGTAAATAGAATTAAAGTTTAAATTAAGTATATTTACCTCATAACGTGTGGTATCCAACTACGTAGTTTTGAGATAGTTGTTCTTGGCTTGAATTTGAAAAGTGAATCCTGACATTGAAATATGCATGGGATTTGGAGTAGGACAAGAGAGGGTGGATTGAATTGTGGTTTTGAAGTCAAATTCAGAAAATAGTCCAAGAAAAACAATCTTGATCTTGAGATTGTAGTGGAGCGAAGCTATCAGTTCTTCAACGCTTCCCCACATTTGTAAACTGAAGACAGCCAGGAATGTGGATTTGCTAAAATGACACTTGTCTTGCTTTATAGGTAAGTGGGTTTTCCGTAGATAAATTAATTATTTACCCCCTCCCCAAAAATAGCAAACATAATACTAAGAAATTCCTTCCATATGATGAGATGAGGCTTTTTATTTTTAAAGCCGCGTTTGGGTAAACGATTGGAATGAGTGAATGGGTTGCATCTGGTGTGGAGAACTAGAAAGAAGTCAAACTCAGAGCGTAAGTTCCCTAACTGCAACAAAGATGACGACTGTGCTTTTACTCGTTGTCGCTTGTCGCTTTTGAACTAAATCAAGTTTTGTTGTTTTAAAGATGGAAGCTTGAGTGCAAAGTTAACATTTATTATGTGCAGACACAATTTATGTACAATATAACATTGTTATAACTTAACAATAATTGTTAATCAGGCCAGACCATTTCCTAGGCTAAACACTGGAGAGCAAGCAAGCAGCTCCATTCTGACTGCGTCCAAGGTCTGGAAAAATAACATTGGTTAAATGCTGGCTGTTCTCGGCGATTGACTTTAGTTTGGCTTACATCTAACAAACGTCTAGCACAAACGTTTCCAGAGTTTGTCTTTCCCACGCGGCCTTTGTTGCAACTCCGATTCTTACTTGGATGCAAAATCCATTTTGAACTACTTTTCCCGCAAACTTAACCAACGAAAATAAACTTCCGCTTGATGAGAAGTTTAACTCAAACGAATGCAACAAGAAATGTTAACTGAGCATTCTAAGGAATCTGCCCAAAATGTTGTTTAAAATGTTTAGACAAAGTTATACAAAGTTGTTTGTTTTTTTGCCAGGCAAATAGGGGATTTATCTAATTTCCAAAAAGTTAATGCTGGCTACGATAAGCTGTTTATAAATGCTGGTATCTACATGTTGCGGGATCCTATGATGTGCAGGGCTGCAATTAGGCTACCGGTTGTTTCCAGCACCATACGAAAGCCCTTACTTTTATGTGTGTAGGGAAGAAGCCAAATTCAATTGATCATTTATTTTTGGCGGTAATAAGCGAAGGCATTGTTGTACGTCACGTTACGTGGCCACGAAGATGAGAAAATTGTGTTGATCATATCTTAGGTTATTCTTTTTGAATGACGCTCTTGTGTGGTGTGCAGTCCACCAACCACCACGTGTGGTTTGGAAAATTTTCGTGCTGTTAGGGTGCCGGGTCTCAGGCGGGGAATGAGTGAAAAAATGAGTTAATCGCTTCCATCAGTCATTAATAATTCCGCTCCTGTTTTCAGAGTTGGAAAAGCGCCATTGTTGGCCCCAGCCTCAGTGCTGCAGATGCCGGCAGCTCGCGATCATTGTGAACAATTATTATTAAAAAATTTGTATAACTTTTATAGGTAGCCGTTACAGGTCTGAAATAATGAACTTTCTGTTAGCGTGTTCAAGGTATTTAACAAATCATAATATTAAATGGCGTCCAGTCAAACTGAAAGGATTTATAAAATACAATAATTTTAGTTTTGTACTGAAACGTGAACTTGGTGGACCGTGGACCCCCCTCCTCTACATAAGAGCATAGCACATAGCATCAAAGTTAATAAATTGGGAATGGATCCGATTCCATCATCTCGGTAATAAAATCAATTTGTGAAGATGATCCTTTGGAATTTTTAAAGCAGCACACAGTTCCTCCGCCATTGGGCTACTGAGTGAGCCCAGCTTGAAACCAACTTACCAAAAATCATCCTACAACCTTCAATCAATTCGATGCTTTGCTGCCGTGGAGGCATCTTGATTTGGTAAAATCATTTATTAGGGTCAATAGGGCAAACAGTGATTGGATTCATTGGGGAGCTTTTATTCTCAATCGTGATTTCCCCTGCGTGGAATCATTTATTGCTGAACAATTGTAAACGTAATGTAATCATTTGGAAAGGCTGTGCATGGAGAAGGCGGGATGACGATGAGGAGGGTAAGCAATTCGAAACCAAAAAAATAGGCAGGATCATTACAATATATTACAATAATGTTACTGTTGTTTCAAATTGTGAGCAGTCAACATGCCGCCTGAAGCAAAATTAATTCGTTGGTGATTATAAGTAGCTATTTCTGATCTTTCTGAAGTAGCAATATAAAGTTATCAAGGCATTGGCACCGTCCCATGTCCTAAGGTCAGAGGTCAAACACTACAAACACTCAGTTTATAATAAACAATTTATATAATACATTTCAAAAAAGGAAGTCAACTTTCAAGAAATTTTGAAATTGTAAATGTGTAAATCCAATCAATTTATAGCGGAATACATAATCGTGGGAAGCAATAACTAAATAATCTGAAAAAAGTTTATAAATAAGACTGATTTAAATTTTCTTATTATCGGATGTGGAGTGAAACACAGCGCAGAGCACAATGATGTTGGTTCTCGCTGCTCTTGAATAATTCCGTAATAATTTTTGAGGAAAAGAAACAGAAAAGAAATTAACCTTTTGAGCCCATATTTTCTTTCCCTTTTCCCGGGCTCTACGTACCTTACATCCACATCCACCTGGTATCCCGTCCCCGTCTTTTCCTTTTTTACCGTATTTAATTTTTCCACTCGCTTAACCTGGCCAACCCATTCCTAATCAGTTATAATTAATGAGTTGCTGGTTTTCTGTTGTTCCTTGGGCAGTCGCCGCTGCTCTGCCAAGAATAAGAAATACACAAGACAACAACGCAACCCAAACCCAGGATTTCCATTTCCATCCAGCATTTTCTCATTTGTAAACTCCTCCGCTTCAAGTTCAACAATGGACTCAAGAACTAAACGAGCGTTTCCTTCTTCCCCTGTCCTCTCAGAATCGCCTTAATTCCACAGTGTTGTTTCGCATTAGTAAATGAGAACCGGACACACCCCTTTCTTTTCTTTCCTAATGAACTAAAACAAATAGCTTACGTAATTTGGGTCAGGCTTTGTTACCCGCATGTACAAGAAAAGAGACAAACCTAAATTCAGCTTTTACATTTGAACAGTTTTTTTATACATTTTCTGAGCGGATTTGAAAATTTTAGCTTGTGTAATATATCCGGAAATATACGTGAAGGTGAGCAAAACAAAAAGCCTTTCATCGATGTTTCATGTTGTAAAATGCTGATCAAATTATAATAAGTTTATTAATTTATTTAATCTCAGTTTCAGCTCCTTGATCATAAAGTTCTCAAGGAATAGCAAGAGGGTAAACAAACTAAAGTCAGTTTGTGCCTGAGAGTTTGCATCCCCTCCGTACATTTCTCTGCTGCGTCAATAACTTCCGTTGTTGCTGGAAGTGCATCTGATTACAGGACATAAATATAAAAATCCAAATGATCACCATAATTTTCCCATCAATAAGCAGGCATTGATCCAGATACAATGAGTTTATTCCGTCAGAACACCAGGAGCAATGAATCCCTAACCGCAGTCCATACTAGTAGCATCAGAGAGCAAGAGATAAGAAATCCAAAGGGAGTGAGTGGAATGAACGGTTGGCAATGGCCGGTAGCTTAATTAGATTGTGTTCGATGGATGAGGAATCATCTCTTCACTCCATGCTCTGTCACTCTTCGTCTTTGATTAACGAGTTCTCATTTTTTCAATCAATGGGGGATGGATAAACACAATTAATTAAGTTTCCAATTGATAAAAGTCCCGGTTGATCGAGGCTTGGCCTGGCCGTAAACAAGGAGGACGGAATTTATTGGCAGATGGTTAATTAAGTATCTCTCCCATTGCAAACACAAAGAAACACGCAATCGTCTGCACTTGAACTTTATCTTTGACAGGTAATTGGCGGAAGTGACAAACGATTAGAGCCAATTCCAAATCAGAGTGTTGTGCACATGGTGGCTGCTAAGGGACAAGATGGATGCCGCCTGTGTACTTTGCCTCATTTTCCTGGAACCGGTCCTTTTCACGCTTTCTCTCTAATTTTTTAACCCTGTAATTTCATTTCATAACGCGGTGGGGATTCTGAGACGGTAAACTAAATATACCATACAAACAATACATGCGGTCCACTGATGTTTTTGACTTAATGGTATTCTTATTTGTGAAAATTTCCAACACTCACAATTGGCCTCGACGCCTCGAGCATTAAAATAATATTTTTTCGTATATTTTTCTCAGTCAAATCGATTCAATGCAGCTGGTACAATAACTGCTTTAGCACAGTTTATTATTTAAATATGAAATGGAATCACATCGTAAAATGTTGTATTATTAATATTACACGTTCTTCCCCACATAAATAATAGCCATTGGATTTCCCTGCTATTAATACTTTGAATTATTCATGACCACGACAAGAATGACAGATGAAAATCCTGTGGCAGTAATCCGTTCATTCCATGATTTGACTACATGTATGTAGAGCGTGAGCAGCACGACTTCTCCCCAACAAACCCAAGTCAAACTTTTATGTTTTTCCACATTTGTAAATGACACTATAAAGTTGTGCCAGGTAAAAAAAGGCAACCTGTTCCCCCCTTCTCGCCCCAACCAACCACGCCCCACTCGTTTCTACTTCTAATGAACCAAAGCAAATAGCCGAGGCCATGCCGGCCGGGACTTAATGCTCCACTAAATATCCTACACTTTTCCGCTCCATCCTCTTTTTCCCTCGTCTCCAACTCTAATTTCTCAGCGTCAAGTCCTTCCGACCCGCCCTAACCTCATTTCTTGACTCTCGCCTTTAAGGAGTTCAAGGTTTTCTTTCAAGAATGTTATTTTACATTTGCAAAATGTTAATCAAGTTCTTTAAATGATAAGAATTTGTCGTAAAGTTCATTTTTTTACATTAGAAACGACTCAAATTGACATTTTATATTCTAATGGGTGCCCGATCTCAATTACTAATTAATCAAAGTCCCGACTTGATCACATCCCACCATGCCGCGCCGCTAAACCCGCCCATTCGGTGAACGCAGGATTTGGAATTGGAATGAATTGGAACAATTCCCCCCTTTGCTTTGCGTTACCTTTGAAGAGGGAAAAGGGGCGTGTCAGACGGACAAGGGTGATTTTGGATGGACATGAAGAGGACAGACGCAGTTCGGATGATGAACAAATCCCAAAACTTACGGGAAGGAAACACCCACAAATTAGGAACGGTTTCGGTTGGGCAATGAAATGCAATGCTGTACGGAGGGACACATGGAGGAAAGGGTTAATGTGAAGGATTCTTCGAATCTGTCTTTCAATCCAAGGAAGGCATGGATCCACCTGACAGGGAAATGAATGCAGATAATTAGACATTGTTTGAGCGATGCACTTAATCTATGAACTTCTTCGACATTTAATTAATTAGACATGGTGCGTTTGGAGGCGGGGCAGACGTGAAGCGGAATCCATTCGAGCAATTCGTTTCAATAGTTTTATGCAGTCGATTCGGATGTTCAGTGGTAAGATTAGAAATCGATATAGAATTTGTAAAGTGGCCAAACTTAATTTAAGTTGTAAAAGGTTTATTGGCTCGATCCGTGCATAAAATAGAACATGCTGAAGTCACTATTTTAAAATTAAAGCTCATGATCAACGATAATATAGAGCTAGTTTGGCTTGCCATATTTTTAACTTCTCAAAACTTCCAGCATCGGAAGTTCTCAACATTGCGAAATATAGCTGGTAAAAACTATTAAGATTGTGTCAACTACTGAATTTAGCATGACAACCTCAAGAACTGAAGTGCAGTCATGTACTAAACTAACGGAATTTGTTTACACGATGCAAATTTTAAACTAGCCGTGTATACAACCCTGCCAAATTCCCATTGAAATCCATTCGTTTTTTTATTCCCTTTCTTTAATTTGTTTTTCTGCTGCAGTTTAATTCCTCATTTAATTATTACATAAACTACCATGCGAAGATCTAAAAGTGGAAGATTCAATAGTAGTTGGTGAGTAGCAAATTCAATTGATGGCTAAATGTCCACAATCACATTGAAAAATTCAACAAGGGTAAATAATAGATTTTAGCTCAGTTTTAGTATTAGCAAACCCAAGCTCGAGGCGAAGGATCATGACGACCACATTCCGACTAGTATCAAAAAATCGACACAAAATGATCCAGTGCCCGCCGCAGGTCCGCAGCTCATTTCCATCTGCAAGATTGGAAACAACAAGGGTCAAAATCCCACTACCACAGATGATCCGAAAACCCGAGCAAAGACCCTGGAATGGGTGCCCCCGAGGCCCATACGAGTTCGGATCCGAGGCACCGAGAATCCGGATTGTTCGACTGAAAATTTTATCCAAGAAGAATCCGGATCCAGTAAACTTAATACAACGACGACGGTGAATTCCGGATTTGAAAGTCCAAGTCGCCAAGGGAGGAGTGCCCATCTATTTGATCCCCACTGCGCATACGCAAATCCTGCTAGAAATTATAAAATCGAGGCGGGCCCTTCAAGTCCAGTCAAACCTTCGGCCCGAATCGTGAAACCGAATTCCATTCGAACACTACTGCCACAGTCATCGTCAGTTAAATTAGAGGTAGAACCGAAAACGGATGACGAGAAATTGGGCGGTAGTGAAATTTCAGAAACTGACGAAGATGACGAGGAATTTGACGACGTGGATATGGACACTGAGGAAGATTTGGATGAAGAACTGTGCCCAAATTGTGAAGGTTCGTTTTGTGATGTGCCTAATTCGTAACGTTATAAGGAATGCTTTTAACAATGTTAATAAAAAAATTAATCAATCCACAAAGGGATTAGACTGGACAAAGCCCTTCAGGAACTTCAGACCATTGAAGTAGGCTACCATGAACTTTTGGACAAATTGACACGGAACGGTTCCGAGTTAAAACTGAGGGGTCAAAAACATGAAAATACACGGATGGAGCTGAAATTGAATGAGCACAAGGTTCTCTTAGGCATTGCGGCTCTCAATTTGAGAATAGTCAAGCTGAGAAACCAAAAGGGGAAATTAAGGAGAAAATTACGGTTGAAGACAGTTTCGAGCAAGGACCTGACGGCGGGGACAAAACATGTCTCGAAGAATCGGAGTTACCAATTAATTGCGTCTATTTCAAAACCGAAAATGAAGAAAATCCTTTCCCTCATGAGGACGGATTTGAAGATGAGGCAGAAACGGATGGCGATTTTAGAAGAATGTTTTGGGGCTGGAAAAGGCTTGGAGTCGGAAACAAAGGTGCAGTTAGGTAATTTGAATTTGTATTTTTTTGAAATGTTGGTTGATTCATTCATATATTGAGACATGAAGATATTTTATAAACTGATCCAAAAACAGGATATCTTCCCGCATGCCTGAAATATTTTCCGGAAAGAAAAGCTATGACTTTTCTACAATTCAATGTGCACACGGATACGGACAAATTGACTTCAGAGGACAAGTTATCACGGTTGCAAAGAGGTTTGATATCATTTCAAATATGCCGGTTGTTCTGCTTGTTTTTTAAAATGCATAAAGTTTTCCAAGCTCGTCCAAGCAAATGAAACGACAATTTTTTATTCTGAAAAACTCCAATAAAGAAGACGTACTGTACTATTTTTGGGATTCAAATATTTTTCAATTATATCGAATCGTAAGTGTGTTCAGGTTAGCTGATGGTATTTGTATATTTCAGTTGACTCCGCTGAAGCATTTGAGAGGATAATCGCAGCCGCCGGTCCAAATAAAAAGATGACCCAATTTGAGGTCGAATCTCTGTTTAAGTCTTCAAATTCGGATCGGGAAAGTTCTACTGATGAAGAAGTGTTCAATCCAAGTCAGTTGGTGGGAGGTGAGGAGGATTCCATGGATAGTGATAGTGCCATGTCTTTACACTCACCACAGACTCCATCCACTCCTAGTCCTCCACGCTCAACTCCAAAAGAGCACAAATTGACCCGAACATCCTACCTGTTTGTAAATCCTGGAGCTGGAGGGGCTGACAACCCTTCCGTTTCAACTATGAATGTTATGAACTCAGTCCCGAATAATGACGACGACGTTGACGATGATTACATTGATGTTGACGATGCTGACGACAGCCGATCCGATGTTTTGGCATCCTCCAGCCATAAATTTCCCATTATTGAAGAAGTTCCCTTTGATACATTTCCTGATGTTGAAGCGGATACAAAGAGGGAGACCTATAGAAAGAAATCTGCTATTTCTTCAGTCCTAACTTTTCCAACCAAAACCCCAGTCCATCGTATCAGTCTCCAAAGATTGGCTAAGTCCATCATGAATTTTAACAGTAATCATGCTCTGCGGCAATTTAAGAAGGAAAAATGCTCCAAGTCCGAGAGCAACCTGCCTTCCAAGGAAAGTGACATTGATAATACTGGCAGACTGCGGGCATCGATTGAGAGCTTACAATCTCTATCAAATGGAGAACTTGAAAAATTTCTATCTCCTTCAATTACAGCAGTTGAGAATGCACCATCTTACTTGATTAGAAGTTCATTATCCACCAGTTCTTTGGATGATATCCGAGACTACAGTAAAGAGGATTTCCCGGCCCAAGGAATGAATCCCGCGAAGAGAATTGTATTAAAGCCGAAAAGGTCCAGTTTCAAAACAAAAAAGGGGACACACACCTCAGTCGTCGTTCCCTTACTGAAACGCAAGAGTAATCATTTGGGAAAACAAAATAAAAGTAAAATTCCTACAAAAACAAGTCAAAAGAAGAAATTAGTCAAAAAACAGCCACCGACAGAAGCCTCCATGCAAACACCACGTGTCAAATCCAAAACCCTCACAGAAGTGCAACATCTGCAATTAGTCCTAGACTCCAAAAAAGCAATGAGCCGGGCCATCACTTACTCAAAGGGTATACCCAAACTACTCAAAAAGAAAAGAGGTGAAAAGCCTGACATTGACTTCGTTGACTTGATAATTGCAGTTGAGGAAACGACGAAATTTGTACCATATGAACGGAAAAAGCCAAAGGGCTCACATCGTGTAGACATTAGTACACTCATTGTGGGCAGTCGGGAAAAGGAGCGCGTCGTGTCCAAGGATAATGCAAATATTGTAGACACTTCGACAGCAAATGCAAATCACGTCAAGTCTAGTGAGCGGGAACAAACGAAGTCCAGTGCTCCGGTAACTGTCGTCAATAAGGACCCAATCCCTTCTAGGTTTATCCACAGCAAATTACTCAATGATCCCATTACATTCATGTTGAAGAAAATCCCGGAACCCGTCAAACCCGTGGAACGGAAGAAACCTTTGTTTGGAAATCCAAATCCTGTAGTCAGATCTGACCCGAGTTCCAGGAGACCCGTAGCTGTGAAGGAAATGCCGCCTTATTTGAGGTTTGGGCGATTTGGGTTTCGCGGGAGGACTGGAGGCAAGACTAATCCAGAACCGAGGTTGAGGGGTAGTGCCATATTCAAGGAAAGACCGATTATTGAGAAAACCGATATTATTAACTTTAATAAAATTATTGGGGGGAAATATTAAATTTTTGAAAAAAAACAAAGCTACATCTGTTCTTTATTTTTGACGTTAATGTAGTTGCATGCCATATTCTTAGATTAGGTTATTATGGTTTGAAGTAATTTGAATAAATAATAATTGAATAAGGCTACTGAATTCCACCAGTCAAATTTAGAACACATATTTTGATTATCTGATTAAGGAAAGCAGGAGTGGCATTCCCAGCCCTATGAGCTTTCACTCGGACCCCTTGCAAAGCCAGTAATTTGAAAAAAAAAATCATTTTTTGTTTTTGTGGAAGGAAATGCATTAGACATGACTGCTCACATGTACAAAACCCACTGGAAGAGCATTTAAAACAAAGGAGGAATGGAATGGGTAGTGCCATATTCAAGGAAAGACCGATTATTGAGAAAACCGATATTATTAACTTTAATAAAATTATTGGGGGGAAATATTAAATTTTTGAAAAAAAAAACAAAGCTACATCTGTTCTTTATTTTTTACGTTAATGTAGTTGCATGCTATATTCTTAGATTAGGTTATTATGGTTTGAAGTAATTTTAATAAACAATAATTGAATAAGGCTACTGAATTCCACCAGTCAAATTTAGAACACAGATTTTGATTATCTGATTAAGGAAAGCGGGAGTGGCATTCCCAGCCCTATGAGCTTTCACTCGGACCCCTTGCAAAGCCAGTAATTTGAAAAAAAAATCATTTTTTGTTTTTGTGGAAGGAAATGCATTAGACATGACTGCTCACATGTACAAAACCCACTGGAAGAGCATTTAAAACAAAGGAGGAATGGAAGGCATGGGATGTGAGTGCGATCATTTATTACGATTTCCGTATCGGTAGGAGAATCTCTAGAGTTGTGCCTACCTGCGTAGGTACGTACGAATGTTTTTTTGTGGCAGTCCTCGGATTTTAATAGGGAGTTTGATGAAGAGAGCCAATCCCTACTGTGTACTCAAGATACGCCTTCCATTATTAATCACATTTTACTTATGGCTGTCTTGCATGTTCATTGAATCCCAGTTGGTCAAGTCAGACTCTGCAATTCCAGTTCCAACATTAACTATTTTGCATTTGCTTTTACCTCTTCAACTTCCTAAACACGCAATTTGGATATTTTAAAAGTGGAATGGGAATGAGAGCAACAGCAATTCCTTATTTTTGAATGAAAATCCTCACGTCAGCTACAGTAATTTTAGTCACTCGATCTATGGAGCATGGAGCGCATGAGGCGAGGGTAAATTGGCTATTTAATTTAACTGATATTAGCCGCTACCGCACAGCTTACAGTTTACAGTAGCCATACCGTCCGGTGTCCGGTCCACTCATCCCAATAAGATTTCAACTTCTTAAAGACAACTTCTTAAAAGTAGTCTAGTTAAGAAAGATGGTGGCATACAAACTGTGTTACTCAGGGCGTTAAAATGAAATATTAAAATTTCAGTCATCGCCTTCGACTTTACTTTGAATAGGAATTCGCAAATTTGGTTGAAGTATGCTATTTAATCTATTAAAGTTGCCAAATATTTCGCAAGATTGTATCTATCTGCAATACACTCCTACTAGTATACTTCCTTTTTTGAGGGTTTAGTTGGTGTAGTGTATTAAACATCTATAGCAGCATTTAATTCGAAATCACAGCCATTAATTACATGCCTTCAAACAGCATACCGATTCTGCACTCATACAATTCAGTGCCACAACCAGAGGCTAATTGCACTTTAAATACACACATTCGCTAATTGCCAACCAGTTGACCGCGAGCCGAACCGTTCTTGCGAGGATAAAATGCGTGCAAAAGAGATCGTTTAGATAAAACCAAGAGCTAATTAGTCTTTTGTATTGTTATCCCATCAGCTCAATTAGATTTTACAAGGGCGTTAGGTCAGCAGTAATTAGGTTTTGCCAAAATTCTTCAGTTTCAAGGACATCATTCCTTCCAAATTTGTACACAAAATAAAACTCTGCTGTAAGTTACATAAATTTTACAATAAATTTAAATATTAAATGACGTTCTTGTGCTATTCGTAAGCACTGCCTTTGACCATATACAATACATATAATTCTTGCAAGCATTTTTGTATCATTCAGCGCTTCCTCGAGCAGCCCTAATTCAATTCTTGTTTAAACTTGAAGCCCTCCTCAAATTATGTACCATAAAGTTTACAACGCCATGAGCATGGGATTCATAAAGAAGAGCTCTAATCGATCCTTCTGCTGAGTGGAATCACAATATTGTGATGATGATAATAATGCTTCAAGATTCTGGATAACAATCAGATTAAGGAGCCACGATGTTCCCCTCCTATTAATAACAATGTGTTGTTTGATGAGATGTGGTCACCCTTAATACTTTCGTTCCGTCCGTTCATCCTTTTCGAATCCAAGTCATTATCCCTCGCCGCCGCCGCCGACTCCCACTTCACAACAATAAAACGGAGCTTTTTTGAAGGAGGAAAGGATTTCTGCTCCACTCCCAAACTCCCGCCTGTAATTTGCCACGTCACGATTTTACAATCAATAACAATGGGAAGATGCTGCTGAGTGGATGGACGCGTCGGCCTCTCATATTTTTATCATCGAATGTGCTCCAGTTTTATTATGCAGAACCAGAACCCAAGGCTGGACAGATTGTTAGGTGTAGAAACAAATACTCACATATTTTGACGTCATTGGCTATTTAAACTATTTATGTTAATATTGTGTAGTAACACGTAGTTGTCGACTCTGTTCAAAATATCTGCTAAATGAGGTTGAATTCATCAGTGGTGCACTGCTGTCAACGAACGGGCCACAAAAACGGAAATAAATTATAACATTTAAAAATTATAAAATAGATAGGGTAAAGAAATTCTGGGCAAGTTTTTTCAAATTCAAATTTTGCGAAAATTCAATTACACTTAATAGTATCAAGCCGTGCGTGCTTCGCACGTTGCATTAAAAACAAGTTGTGCCAGTAAAGTTAATTTTGTTGTGTGTAGCACCCCTTTGAATTGAATAAATATACCTTCAGATTTAATTTTAATATTTGAAGAAATGTGTACTATGCACGTACTTGTAGACTATTAATGCTATTGATAATGCATCAGTAGTTAATAGCCGATAATCCGTCACTCACTCAAATGGAGCCCTGAATGCCCCTTCAGTTCCAGATAATTCAGATTGACATTTTGCCGTGTCCAACCTCCGCCGCCAGACACAGGCATCGGTTCACAATGATAAATTAAGTGTGAATTGAAATCTAATTTCTATTCAGACCCGACGAGGAGGCGACATGGGATTTAACACGGATTGGAATGAGTACCTTCAAGTCATCAAACAAAATAGTCATAATTCGTCGTCCATTCCTTCATCCTCCGTTTGTTCGGCATGGCATTCAATCCTTTGCCACACACACGAAGTTAAATCCAGTAATTATCCGGACAACAGTCAAGGGATCATCCCCCGTTCAATGAACAAGTAATTACATTGTGAGATGCAAAGAGGGAATTGCATTTAATTGAATTGAGCCGACATTCCCGTTGCTCACAAATCTACAATTCATAATGGAATCCATGCTGGGATGCAGAATTAAAGCCATCCGTCCTCCACAGTCCGGAGTCCACGGAAATCAAATGGGAATGAATTTAATTCAAGTGGACTTACATTATTGCTCAGACATTCAAATGTATGCCATACTTCTTGGGTCTATTTAATTCCTGGCAAGGCGGCTGGAATGCGCATCACATTAAAATGCCTAATAAAATGGAAATATTGGGAAAGAGAATGCAAATTTCATGCGTTAAATGAAATATTTTTTTAAATTAAATTCAATTCAATCTGCTAGACTCAAATTTAAATTTATCTAGACTTTGTGTTTTTAATTATCAATTAATTTTGATGACCGCTATTTTAAGACCCTAACTTTTTTTTAAAATTTTGCAACTGAAGAAGTTGTGCGTTGTGCCTCTAAACACTTTGAATTATGTTTGCAAACTGGAGTCGCTGTTTGTAACAATCTCTAGCAAGAAGGAATGTGACAACAATTTTTGATTAATTTTTTAGAATTTCTTTTAAATACCAGAAATGCACTTGAAAATAATTCGACCAAAACAATGGTATTTGTATTACTTCATACTTTGTTGTTACATATCCTGGCGTGGGATCCTTAACGCAAGGTACATGCCACAATACAATGTATGGAATTAAACGCCAAGTCAGACACAATGTTCCTGCAAAAAAATTAGACGACTGACTCGAGCCAGAGACGCCTGGGTGAATTGAACTCTTATGCATTACGTTAGTATTTGATTTCTGAACTTGATTATAGAGGTTTTGCTCTGCGTTTAAAGATAAACATTTGCTCGGTACGTACGCGTAGTGGTATTGATGCAGGCAAGGATCTCATTGAGTTAATAAATTTCCAAATGAGTTGAACTCAGACTGACATGTACAAATTCGTTGGGCGGAGACTTCTTGCTCTGTACGTAGTGGTATTGATGCAGGCAAGGATCTCATTGAGTTAATAAATTTCCAAATGAGTTGAACTCAGACTGACATGTACAAATTCGTTGGGCGGAGACTTCTCAACAACCATGCAAACACGCAATCCCTTTTTGACTCACTCCTCAACCATCATGAGAATCAAAACTTGTTTGTTTCTCCCATTATTTAATACATTTTATTACTTCGGGGGAAAGGAATTTGGATCCTAATCCTCCTAGCTCAATGGCAATGACTAATCTCACCAATGTACATTACATAACGTGGTATGGCATATGAAAAAGCAGTGTGTGATTCAGCATTAATATGTCAAAATTGTACTCAAATTAATGTGCGAGTTAATGAATGTCTCTAATTTGAAACTAAAGTAAACTTTTCTTTACTGACTCTCAAATCCTGATGTATACAAAAGTTGGGAATGATTCTATTTAGATTAAATTGCTTACAAATCCAAGGGAGTGCCTCAGAATACCAGCATTTTTCCAGTTTTGCCTTCTACATAAATTTGCAATTGGTTAGATTAGACTCCGCTAAATAATCACTAATTCTTAACTTACATAATTAGCATATAAACAGTTGAGCAATTCACTCTTGCTAAAAAAATGTCTCAGATGATAATTAATACCTATAAATTAGATTTCAGATTAGACGTAGAAAAACGCGATCACTTTTTTCCCTAGGATTAAAAAAACTGAGCGAGCTTTGGTCAAAAAAGGGAAAGAAATGGATGGGCAGAGAGAAAGAACAAGGACTCCCCGTGGAGCCCAGAAGAGTAAAATTAAATTTTAAGTTCGTAACTCATTTTCCAAAGACACGCAACTCGTATTTCATTCCCCAATTATATTTCTCCTTATTGAATTTGCATCTGCTTAAAAGCATTTACGACCAACCTCATCAATTCCCTGTCTTCTTAATTAGGAACCTTTCCAAATCCTCACGGCATAAATATTTCCAAATAATATTTACACGCATGCGTGGAGCTCCGCGCCGTGCGGTGGTCGTCGTATGTACGTCGCAATGGAGTCCACGAATTGCTTTGTTTGTATTCAAACTACTTGCTAACTCACTTGTTTTCGTTAAGGCATTTTTATGATCTTGTAACTCATTCATTTCAAATCAATGTCACATAATGACAAAACCTTACCAATTTGTGTGGATCATTTCAAAATATTTATTTGTCTTTCAACTGTAATTTATGTTAAGAATTTGCGTTGTGTGGTCTGCTCCGAGATTTGACCGAACCAAAGTCAATATTTTACAATCTTATAAAAATTGACGAAATGATCCGAAATATTCTAGTTGAAAAAAATAATACGTGAATCCCTACGCCTGGCTCCAGTCAATTATTATTGTTTAAATTAAACTATACGCACTCAATTGTACTCAGCTCAGGTCGGTCACGCTGTTGTTAGCTTACCAATGTAATTGTGTTCAAATTTGTTATAAAATAAAAAACTACATATTGTACTCAAATGATAAAAGCCATAATCTACCATTAACACGTAGCATTACTTAGCACGCTTGCTTACTATGATTTTAAATTTTCGGATCAGAACAAATGCCTCAAAGCAATTGACAAATACAACCAACCCCACGTCATACAAAATTTAATGAAATTATTAACTAAATATTTTGAAACTGACTAGGTCATCGCCGAATTTGCAGCAAATTGGTTTGGAATCCAAATCCAGTGAAATCTAGTTAGTTTCCTCCCATTCTAATTCTATTGTCAAATACGCCAATTATTTATCTGTATAAATAATTATATTGACACATTTATTTGGTACCAATCCGATTCATTGTGCCCAAATTCTCACGGAATTCAATTCAAAGTCACAGTTCGGTAAAACTAAAACCTTGACGTCAAATTCCCCGACAAAAATTACTCAGCGGGCGGAGGAAATCATTGCAAAAAAAAAGTCAAGATTTTGACGCAATCAAGACACAGCACACCGACCGCGACCGACGCCAACTCGACGTCCAGTCCGCTCCGCGCCATGTTATTGTGTTCCACGCACAACAGCCGAGCCCAGACGACTGCGAATGCAGAGCTAACTCTCAAGATCCGCAAATGAGTGGATTCAATGGCTCTAATTTATAGCCAGTCATTAATCAAAGACCTCAAATGGATGTTTTGAACAAAGTGAACGCAGGAAGCTGGTGAGATAAGCTCCCGAGCCCCTATGCACTCCATCGATGCAAAAGATTAAAATCTAGAAAGGTGTAGCTGTACTTGTACTAAGCTGGGGCTGATGGAAGTCAAGGGAGGGAGAGGAGGATAATTAGAAAGTAAACTAATTACCACTCCAGTGGAGCTTACGTCCTTTACTCCAAGGGTTAAACTCCTAATTTAATTTTTAATTCTAGACATTAGGAGCTTCCCCCTTTTAGTCGGATTTTATTACGGGGATGGGATGGGTGGATGTACGTACGGGTATAGACATAGCATAGGCAAAAAAAAAGTTGGATCTCATTTGATATCACGGACGAACGAAAGGGGATAAGGAGTCATCAGTCAGTCCTCAACTCTTCAAGGAGGTCCCACATTTGTTCACAATGTTAATTGAAACTGCCAATCAAGTTAATGAAGTTATGCATCCGAGGAGAGTTAAAAGGCTCAGCTAAAGCAATTACGAACCTACCCCGTAGCCCAGCCCTATCCTCCCTTGAGGCCGAGACAAACCTCAATTTGATTTGGACCACATGCAAGTCAAATGCAATACATAATAAATATTACAAACAATATTTCATTTGGTTAAGGCCTAATGAGTTTGACTGGGGGGAATGGGAATGGAGGATCCAAGTTGAAACTTGAAATTGCCACAGGCTAACGCAAGGCAAGGCAATGGACGAAAGCATGTGTAGGCATAGGCAAGCATGGAGTTCAACACACTAAAAAAAATCCTCAGTCAGCTGTCATTTAGTTGGAAAGCAAATAGTTTCTTGTCACGAATAAAAGTACTTAGCGAGTCACTCAACCAAAACTAAACAGTCATATATCTCACATTCCCATCAACGCTCCTGAATTTAAGCATGGGGGGAAAACTTAAACCTTCCCGCCGGCCACACCCTTTCAGTCAAAACCTACCATTTTTATTTGAAAACGTTTGATTCCGTTTTTACGAGCAGCGCAGAACTGACAAATAAAGCCTATTGCCGATCAAGTACATGTATTTTTTTGGAAATCAACGCCGAAATAAATTTTTATATTTTACATTTAAATGTTGCACTATTATACAGTTTTTGCGGGGGAATTCTTGTGCTCAACCTTGGATTTACAAACCCCGAATGTTTAAATATTGTATTTGTCAAGAAGTCAAGAGATAAGGAATTGTATAAATCACACCCGCCCACCATCATGAAATCAGAAGATGAAGGAGAGGGAGAGGAAATATGACAACCATCATCGTACGTATGTGAATTGTAATTCGTACGTAAATGCATTGCTTATTTAATTTGAGGGATGACCACAGGTGGTCTAAATTTAATTAAAAACTTGAGAGTCTCAAGGGAGACACGGACGGACGAAGTAGGTACGACGCCAAGACTGCGGAGACGTGGCCTGTTTTTTTGGTGCGCATATGCAATTCAGGTTTGAGAGGCAGGGCTCGGCGCTGAGGCGCGGTGATGGGTTGAAGAGGCTCCAAGAAAATGAATTCCAGATTGATTCTAATAGAGAATTTTGTAGAAGTGGTATCACAAAATTATATGTAAATTCTAGACATCTAATTGTTGCAAACACAAGGAATTTCGGAGTGATTAAATATTATTGAGCTTTTGAGCTTAAGGCCGTTTTCTAATTAATATTATATCACTTATAAAGGATTAGGTTAATAGTTTGGGTTCCCGCAGATACGATGAAGTTTCTGCAGGACACAACCACACCACTGTATTGAAAATAGTTATGGAAACAACTTTGTTCATTAAAAACTCGTATTAAGCTTCCTGCACAAGATCTGTTTCAAATCAGCGGTCATGTTGAACTCTGTGTTTAGTTGTTGCTTCTACGGATTGTTTTTTTTTTCACCCGTACTCTTCGCTGACATCCTATTTGACAAAATGTTGACAAATTATTTCATTCGTTTGGTTTTACTTACTTGCCCATTACAGCAAAGAACAAATCCTAGTATGGTATTACTGTTCTGGGCTGTCAACAAAATATTAAGCAACTCACTCATATTATAAGCAAAGACGACATTTATTTAATAATTTATTTAAACTTATTCCAAGAAAGGTTAATAAAGTTTGGTCTGTATATCCAATGTCGTATATTCTTCTAGCAAATTGCCAATCTCATTTCATTTAAAGTTTGTCATTTGTATCTTTGAACCAAAAATATTCATTCCAAACATTGCATTTCCCTGAATCTAAAATTCTCAATTTTAAATCTCCTGTTAAAAAAGACAAATGCATTTCTGGATATCAAATCACAGCATATGCATCCAACCTGTCTTCACCATCACACACAACCCGTGGAAAACCAAGCCAAGTCCAAGGAAGGAGATTAACATTGTGTTGGAATGAATACCCCCTGAGAAGCCTTGACTGACTGCTTACATGTTTCTGGGCCAAAGGTCAAAATGCTTACTTACTTATTCCAGTCCTGTGACTAAAAACTTGTATGGGGAAAAGCGTGAGTCAATGGGAAGGCTTCATGGAGAGTTTGATCTTTCATCAACTCCGGATTTGATTCATGAACTCAACTTTCCCAGACAAATCTTCATTCCGGGGATATCCATACTAAAAAAAACTCCTTTTTCCATTTCTGGGGGAGACATTTCCCCCTTTTCCTCCAATTCCAATTATTTTCTCATGGTAAATTGGTCAGCCATTCTCTCAGTCAGAGTCAGGGCTAAGGAGCGGCTTATTCAATTTTGAATGCCCAGACGCACTGTGGTCCTTCCTACCCTGACCCCTACCCAATATATACAATATTTAAAAAAACAAAATAAATGAATCCAATGGATTATTTGACATGGGGTCAGGCAGCCAGATTGTAGAAGCCCCTATGTACATGTGCATTGGAATTAAGTGGATTTGGTCTGGAGTGATCCAAATCGGAGCCACCGCAGATTGCTCCGTAGTCTGATTGTTGTAGTGTAATTGTGGTGAAAAGGCGACGGAGTAAACGAGGATCCCCCTTCATCTCCAGCTCAGCCAGAACGTGTAATTAGGAAAACAAACGCTTTGGAAACCCGAAGCGTCACCACAGGATGTCCATGTCGGTTCGTCGGGGCTTCCCTTGCGTCGCCTGGTCCGACTTCGAAAACTACATCATGTTTTTCACATTCTCGGACGCCGCACCATCCGCACCTTTCGTTAACCCTTGTCTACATAATAAATGAGTTGTTCTTACCCACAAATAAAAGGAAATCAGGGAAACCCGGCGAAAGGTACCGGCTGGGTTTGTTTCAGGTAAATTTTAAGTCAAAATCTACGGTTCATTTGTGTGGGGTTGGCTCAAATTGTAAAGGACGAAATGAATGCCAGTAGCGAGTAGCCAGTAAACATTGTGGAAAAACTGAAGCTTTTGGTTTTTATACTGTGCAGACGTCGGTGATTAATTATTTGATTTGATTATTTAAGAACTAGAATTCCCCAAAGTTGCCAAACAGCAAAGCAGGAAATTGGTAGTGCCAAATAAAAAACTAAAAAAATAATTTAAATAATAAAAATGTTTAAAAATATTATTAAACATAAAAATTTGCAAATATTACTTGGTTGTGGACCCAAGAAAAATAGCTAAAATACAAAAACTCTTCACAAAAAGGGCGCTTTAGCATTAAATCCAGCAGTCTACATACATGGTATCCACTGCATTCCATTGTCCGTTTAATTACAGTTAAAAAAGATACGCCGAAAACTATTTTTAATTGCAAAGGCCATCAAAGAAGTGGTTTTTTTTAATCAATAGCTCTGGTCTGGCTTTCACCATGGCGAGACATGGTGAATTGTATTAAGATCAGTCTAGCTCAGGGGACGCGACGCTGTGCTGCTCCAAACCTGAGTGCAACAAGTAAGTAAGTGAAAAGCCACTGATTAGATTAAATCCAATTGTCTCGTGCTTATGGTTTCCATTAGGAAACACCATTCTTCAATTAGGAGCACGGCGCAGTTGCCCTCCGGTCCTGATTGATTTTTAAGCATTTGAAGGCATGACATGCGCAAGGATGGATCCCTGTAGCAGTCGCTCCAATCAGTCGGAATGCATTCAATTGAGTTGGACGCTCAAAAACTGAGCCGGGCTAAAATTAGTTCGTAATATTTGGCAAGCATCTTGGAAATTATTGTTGTCCTTCTGAAATCACTGTACTAGAGACTGTATCACCGTATAGATTATAATTGGGTTATGCCTGATGTTTCTGAAAACTTTGCCACATCTTTAGTGTTACTTTCATATTTAATTACTATTGAAATATGGGGAAATGTTTCCCCAATACTATGGCGTGGCGTGTGCACATGATTTACAAAAATACGACAATTTACACTAGTGTTTAACTAAAGGTTTGCTCTAATTGTATTCAGTGCTACGCTTTTCTCAAACGCTTAACACGAGTCCAGTATCCCCAAAGGTGTGAAGTATAGTCACGTGTATTTACTATGTGGCATATTTGTATAATATTCGCCCAATTGCAATTAATGGCGAAATCAGAAGCCCAAACCTAATGAGTACAGTACCCATAATTAATGTTAATATAAAACATTTGACAAACTTTAGATTACAAAAGTAAAGCATAATATTTCTTGAAATTTCATGGGACCAGGAACTTTAAAATGCTGCAAAATTCGGTAAATTCCAAAGCACAATAAGTACCACAAAATGTAAGCCTCGCTAAATACTATCTCAATCCGATTTACATTGTTTCAACCCTGTTTATTTTATAAACAACATTTTGCAGCAATACATAATTAGTTTAGTTCATTTGAAATTAATAAATTGAATTTGTCAATTGCGGAAAAGGCAACCACTAACCAAGCCCTTAGCGAAAGAAGTGGGATTTAAAAGCACACATTTTTGCAAAAGAGTCTGCGGGTGTTGAAGCCATTAAACCACACACACCGCCCATCACATTGTAAAATACGCGTCGCCTTTGCCTTTTGCGGGAAGAAGTGGGGGGAAACAGGTGAGGTGAAGGGTTGGATGGAAAAAAATAAATGGAGGGCTACGCGTTGATGTTGAAATGATCCATCCTGTCACACTTTAACCACTTCCTCCAACACTTTGAATTGTCTCCTCATTATGGTCGGTTAGCCACGCTTTGTACAGTCGAATAATGACAAAATCCACTGTGACTCGACTCCTGCCGTAGAAAATCAATCCGACTTCCGCCCTTTACCCCTCCATCTTATTTACAGGCAAGGATTTACATTCTGAATGCAATCTTGTTGCGATGCTGCGAAACACTCACTTTCCATTTGTGGCCAGAGTTGGACTAAATATCAGAAATCAAAATTATTTGAATATCAATTCTGTCATGTTTGACACTTTTCAATGAGTTGAATTTTCATTCTTGTAAGTAAAGTTATAAATATAACAGTTTATGTGGATTCATGTCATGCCACAATTCCTAACTATTTGATTCAAATTCTTTTCAATTTGTGGCGCTGTTCAATGAATTAGAATTTAATACTTGTGTGAACTCTACAAACCTAGGTACAAAGATAGCAGCAAGTTCTCTTCTTTTAGTTGGGGTTGTATCCATGTGTAAATGAATGCAAATTTCTACAACATTGAATAAGATCTCACCAAACTCAAACGCATGATTTGAAACTACCACAACAAGAATTAAAGCCGAGTTACATCAATCACATGTTTTTGCAGTCTGACGCCGTTCAATGAGTCACAATTTAATGCCGAATTAATTTGACATATTAGCAGTTATTTGTTAGTAGACCAATTTTTACTCCGAGACGAGAGGTTTGTGGTTTTGATTCTCTGCACAAACAGTATTTGCGCACAAATTGTCTAACATAGTGTAGTGTGTAGTGCAATTAAACACACTCGCACATTCCTACATAAGTACCAAGAACACGATCACTCAATTCAAAAACCCCAGTCCAACGGAGACTTAAACAATAATTAATTAAACTTTCTTAATTCGAAGGCGAGGAAACAAGAGCAGATTTACCAATTATAATCCATCACTGAATTAAACGAGCGGGAAATCATGGACTGCCCGTGTGAGTGTAGTGGATATCAGACTATCCAAACCCCTGACTTAATTAAGAGCGAATGACTAGGTAATTCAGAGCAATCAGAAATGGACGCGGCGCTCCGTCACGTTGTTGTTGACTTCAATCAAGCAAGACGGAATAATAGTCCATAGGAAAATATGCTGAGCTCATGCTAATTCATTATTTGTTCAACTTAATCAAATTTTTCATCCAATTCAAGTGTTCATTGTGAAGTAAGTGGAAATGGGGATTGACGACTGATGAGGGATTGGGGTTCAAATTTGATTCAGACAAATTCCGTGTCAATTTCTTGCCTGCTTGTCAGGTGATACGCCGCGTTGGTTCGTTTGTCCGTCTTTTCACCTTAAAATATAAAAATAATTTCAGAAGTTGAATGCCACTCAAAAAAGAAATATTTAGTGTATAAATTTCCGATTTTCTTTAAGTTTTTGTTGCTAAATTACACACCAAGATAATGTGTGGTATTTGCACGAAACACTTGCGCTGTGCTAAATAAAATACCTCAAAACCCTCCAAGCCCTCAACATTACGCATCACATTTGCCGTACCTATATATACCTACATGTGTCTCTGCTCGTGGATTCGGCACCTTATTTTGTGAACCCCTTCCGCCCAGGCGTTTAATGACGCGGAGAACAATTGAGAGGCTAATTACATTAAATGTTGGCAAATAATGAGAGTAGCGTGGCCATACAACTACGCCCCTTAAACCCCCGGTGCATGGTTTCAGAATAGAATTTCGGATGGCTTAGGGGGATCCAAGTGTCTCTCCCAACTCAACTCCACGTCTCTACCCCACAATTACAATTAACGACTCACTTGCCAACTACAATTTTAAAAAGCAAATAAAAGGATTACGTCAATGTCGACGTCGACGACGCCGCGGCTGCAAACCCGCTTCTTCCGCTTTTGCACGACCACCGCTACAGTTTTTTACGCACTCATTTTGACCGGGATTTTCCTAATTACTTTTTACCTGGCGGCTTAATTGCAATTACAGACTCAGGTTGAGCAAGACAGCGCATGGGTGGTATGGCTTAAATCCCCTCTTCTACCAAGAGGGGATTCCGGTATTATGTATACCAAGACAGATAAATTAATTTAAATAATTTATATTCATGAAAGTTTTGGAGGGTGGACACGTCGCCTGTACTAATGAAGGTGGAGGAAATCCCGGAGTTTTACGTCTGCATTGTGCATTCTGCGTCTGGTTTGGATCGGATTTATGATTTGGTTTTTATGATGCATCCGAAATTACAATGTAGTGCAGTGGAATTTAAACAAACAAAAATATGGACGGACGTATTTTTCCTTTTGCAGTTCTCTTCCGCGCCTGCGTCATTTCTTCACTTGCATGGAAGAGCGCAGTTAACAAGTTCTCACATTAGGGTGACTTATTTTAATTGCTTTAACTAATATCGTGTAATTTCCATAATTAGTCCAAATTGCTTTTGGAATTAGCTCTGCATTTAATTTGGGTGAAGCACGCAGCAGGCAAGAGTAATGCAATGTGATTTTCTACTGCGCTCTTCCTTGTATAGTCTGTCGTACTGCGTGGTCTATGCAGCTATTAAGCAATGATGAAAGGATTTGGAATAATTTTTGCCTCGGATATATATAGCGTAAAATTGCTGGCTATTTTTGGCAAGTGTGAACCATTAAAAGGGGGTGATAATGGGTTATCTTTAAACTACTTTGAGAATTATTCAAGAGCGCACAAACTGAAAATGAAATTTCAAATCTCTGGAAATATTAGTTGGATTTGAATTTCTTGACAATTAGAAGGCTCTTGAGTTGTAAAACAAGATGTATATTTTGACTTTTGAGTCCGCCTAACTTTGCAACAGTGCTTTTGTTTGGACCGTACATTATGGCATATGGGGCATTCCGGCGGTCGCACTTCTTTCTGGCTTGGCTAATGCAATGCTATTGAGGTAGGAAGTATGGTGGTTGGACGGAATGAAGGGTGAGGCTATGCCCATGTAATTTTTAACACGTAATGTTAGTTCCCATGCCCGCTAACCCAAGTCGGCAGCCCGAAAATTTCAAAAATTCGGCTGATCTCGGCACATCTGGGGGATATATAGGAGCATAAGGATTGGACTCGATGCGTCCCACACGCTTAATCTTACATAATTTGCAATTATAATCCTTAATCTATTTCGTCTAGCCTTCGCCATGTACAGGAATGAAATATTTCTTTAAAATGTAAACAATTCAATTTATTTGTTAGAAGCAGCCCATTGTTATTTGTCACTGAATTTTGAAAACGCATGTCACGTCCCACCCGCTCCAAATTATACTGGCTGTACAAAGTTATTGTTGCTATCGGCGGTGGTGTCCTCGGATTCAGTGAAAGAAGAAGTGAAAGAAGTGTCAGTTTTGCTGTCACCGGAATTTCCGGACTCCATCTCCAAATTATTGTTTCTCTCAGTCTCAGTTCCGGAACTCCCACTACGTTGTCGCCCGGAATCACCACTATCTGAAACCTCGTCGCTGCTGGAATCCACATCACCACCTTCGTCCCTCGGGAACAAATACAGCTAACCCCATACCACCACCACCTCCAATGGAATGGGCTGGTGACGGTGGTGGTATAATCGGTAGAACACGTTGTTGAATCCCCCCGCGACCTCCGTTTACAAGAGCACGACGTTTTTGAACTTCGACGGCCAATCTGAGGAGTCCAAGGACGAGTTTGATTTGGAGGACGATGTTGGTGGCAGCCAAAATGGAAAAGAGTCGGAAATTATCACTCCAAGTCAAATCCCTTCGAATGGTCAGGAAGAGAGCCCCCAAGAGAGATGGAAGGATAATGTAGTGTAATACGGCGGCTTGTGCTTTCAAATTATTCTAAGAAAAAAACAAAATTAATAATTTATAAATCGCGGATAGTAGATTTAATTTTTCGTACCACGAATACGAAATAAGGAGGTCTGATATCGGATGCTGGGAATGGTCGTTGATTTTCTATAGCTGTGGCTGCGAAGCCAATAATTACTGCAACAAAAATTAGCCAATAGTAGCCCAAGAGAGGCTCCACATCCAGGACAACACCCACGGAGTAAAATCCATTCAATAAAGCAGCACACGCAAGTACAATCCCGACGTTAGGAACCTAAAAAGTAAGGAACACAATTAAAACTAACAAACCGCTAGCTAAAATAGAAATAGTTCAAAAAGTTATAAAAAAAAACAGTATTACCAAAAGAAACAAGAACGCCAGAATACTGCTACATGTAAAAGTTTTGTAATCCAAACCCTGGATGGGTTTCCGCCTACACAAACAATAGAAGGTTTCTCCACCCGCTCGCCGACTGATAGTAGAGCAACCAGTCCGACCACCCGATATGTTAAGTAGTATCTAAATCAACCCAAACATAAACTATACAAATTGTTCTATCATAAGTTAAAACAATGAAACAAACCGAGACACAAGTAATGTACGCCATGACTTGAATTTTGGCGGTGGTATAGGGAGCGGAGGTCATTGGACCATCATTAAACTCAATGGTACCCGCCAAGTGAATTTCCCGTAGAAGAGGCCCAAGGATAATCTGACAGACAATCATAACCTGCGCTTCAGAGACACCTTCCTACAAGATTAAAAATATTAATTGCATATAATCAAATAGTTTTTAAAAAAGTATTAAGTATAGTTACCCAAAATTTCAAATCCGGCCGTGCAATCCCGAAACAATTTACCATTCCACGGACGAAGGCATTATCTAATCTTTGAATGAGTATATTTTGTCGAATAAACAATATGAAGCTAAGGATGGACATAGATTCGAAGAGTGTGATACTTTTATAGCCAATAAATTCAAAGGCCAAGGAAATGCCACGGGCACATCCGATACTGACACAAAAGATGGCTGTGAATTGGGCAATTTGGAAAGTCTGGAAATGTAGGTAAAGATTGAAGCAAAAACTATTCAGTTCAGTATACGATTTGATAAATTAGTTTATATACAAACGTACGATGTAGGCGAGGAGTCCTAGTGTTTTTAAGACAAATTTTCTCAGGTATTCTGCGTCCATTTTGCCGGAACAGAACACGGTTCCGGCTTCTCTACTGCAGGGAATTGACCGACCTTGTCAAGGCCAAGACATATTTACAAATAGGTCTCGTCGACAATCAGGGTTTGCAAAATTTATTTAACCAAACAGAATATATTTATGTACATGCTTGGTCCCTTGGATACATCCTAGGATCATGATCCAAATCTCCCACATTCTTCATATTTTTTAAATATTTAAAACAAGGTACTCTTTAAATTTACACCAAAATGCTATTAAATCGACTGTGTGCAGTCATTTAAAACTTTGTTGATTAGGCCGTCACGTAGCTTAGTACTTATTGATTTCATTTATTCATGTAACGAGTCGATTGCATTCTTAATTTATCATGTTCATTTTCATTTACGTAAGGTTCAACTGTAGAGTTTGGTGTAAAAAAAAATCATATTTGGCATCTACTCACATGTTTCAAATCAGAGCCAGTCACTGTCACACAACGTTAATTATTTTAATGTATTTCCTAACTGAAACTCAGAAGTATAGGCGTTCGCGATCCCTATGCTCAGACGTTGCTGAGGTTGTGATAAATATTAAGAATCAAAGTATCACACCCATCTCAAAATGCGCAGTGGGATTAGTGTAGTCCCATTTTTATTCTTTTTTTGAAACGCGTTGCATCAGCTACGTACAGTACACGTGCGTACGTAAGTAGAGAATAAAATAAATACAACAATAAAAAATCGGATGTAGAAGAGAAGACAAAGGGTTGAGGGCCCGAAGGATAGGAAGGAGGGGTCTAAAGGCCGAAGTCCAAACCAATACCTCAACCCTTCACCCACCCAAACTCCAATCAAAATCATTTTCTGATCCTAATCGAATCAAATTTCCTCCCGTCCATTTCCCATGTTCACTGACACAGTACAGGGGGATCATACTATTCCATTACATTACGTTAACCTTCCCAGCACTAGAGAATAAAGAGTCCGGCTTTCTGAACAACATTTACTTATTACTCTGCCATAAACGAGGTAAATCATAAAGAATTTATGACGGCGGCGCGCCGAAGATCCAAGCTATGCTGTAATATTTTGTATTTGGTAATGAAGAGGACTGCGGCATTTTGCTTTGACCAAATGTGGATATGTACGAATCTTGTTCTTCGTGTCCGTGAGCCCTCGTCGTCATCATCTTTTTTTCTCCTCCTTCACTTTATTACCGTAATTAAGTAATCCTACGAATTTTGAGAATAATAATTGTTTTACTACTTCTAATTCAACGATGGGGGATGATGGACTAATGCTCCGCTGTGTTGTGTTGTATCCCATCCCCGGCAATCAAGTAATCAAATTAATAAAGTTGAAATTCTTTGCGTGTAGAAACAGAGTGCATTTGCTCAGAACTGAGACGCGTCGCGTTATTGCATTCCGTGCCGTGCCTACAATATTGCATGGGTGAATGGGAATCAAATCAACTCTTGAAATTAAAATAACAATTAAATTAAACATTTTATTGAGACGAGGTGATGAGGATTGGGTAGTATTTTGCTGCGTGACTTGAATTTGTGTACGCGGAGTTTATTAAAATTAACTCTGATTTGAAGAAGAATGTGCTGGCAAGTAATTCAAATTATAATACAAGAGCAGTAAATCGCAGAGAGGATCATAGGCATAGAACCTAATTCAGTTTCTAAAATATTTATTGGGATATATTTTTTCATACTCGGTTTATGATTTCATAAAATTTTAGAAATGTGACAATCCGATAGTGGACTGAAACGTATTTAATAAAAACTTTTTGCCTTGCTTAACGAATATAATTTACATATGTAGAGGTTGCGGCATGGTTGGATAGGACATTGCACGTACCTCAAAATATTCCCTTCCCATTCCATTAAATCAACCCTAATAAACTTTAGAAAATTTGACTAAAGCCCGAAGCTTAATTCTTTTAATTGCTATTACTTTACCACGGGTCATGTTCTCTTTGTTTTGACAGAATGTGAGAAGAATGCTTAATCCCATTAAGCGTGGATAAAGATTAAATGTTTCCTTCTGCGTTTTTTAAACAGTTTGTACCTATCCCTGCCATTGCCATTCCATTGTATTGGGGCCACGCATTTATCACCTGCCGGACCCGAGCTCGTAATTTTCCTTTAATAATTATGAGTTGTTGGGACTTTGACATTCATGGTGTACAACAGCCTACACCGGTTGATTCCAAAAAATATCATTTGGTTCCCTTTCCGTGTGACGTGAGTACGTAGGTAGCCCAGAAGTTCAGTTCAGGAAATGTACACGAAATTCCACGTCCGTCCGTATGGTCAATAATAGGTTGGTCAGAGCTCATGAATTATTAGGGGGAAAGCAGTAAAGACAATGGATTTGAGGGAGAAGGGTAATACGTAACCTCGTTAGAACGTCGTTAATTTTTACGAGGGTATTAACTAATTGCGTCTGAATCATACCTTTCCAAACTCGTTTGTCTGTGTTATGGCATGGCCGCTATGCTGGGATACAAGACGACGCGGCGCAAGGTATGGCTCGCCCGCAGGCTGGCCTGCCCGGAATTTTTTTAGCCTTTCCGCCAGCCTTATTTACCTTCGGTAATTTAATTTGTTTGTAGTATTTCGTGTTATTGGGTGAAAGAAATATGGGAAAAGTTGATTTTAATTAGTAAAATTTTGCTTCGGTTCAATTTTCAAAGTTAGTTCATATACTAAAACTAGATATACCTAGTTCTAGTAGTAAATACTTGTAGAATTTTTCGTTCACAAATGGTAATGATTGCCCTTCAAAAATAAAAAAAAGAGACTGCAGAAAAATTCGGTAATTCACGCGTTGAGCAAATACACAAAACATACGGCAGATCCCAAACTTAATGATTGCACCATCAATTCAGGGCAGAAAATTAAATGGAATTCACGGCTTTTAAATTACAAACCAAAAACATAAAACGCAAATCCTCGCCATTAAACCTGGTTTAGACAATATTGTATATATTGTTTAATTTAATAAAATCTGCGGTGTACCAATCCCTCATTTTCTTACTCAATAAATTTTAGCATGTTGGATCTGAACCGTGTCTATTGACTTGGATCTATCATCTGCACCAAATTCCAAATACCGTCGATCTTGCATTTTAAGGTGGAGTCACTCACTCAAGTTACGTGGATGCCGAAAATACTTTGTCTCCATTTGAAAGAAGATGAAGAAATAGCGTGTAATTGAGCACTTGCCTCCTCGGTTGCGGTTCACATTTCATGCTGTGTTACCAGCAATTTGAGTCCGGAGCCTTTGCTGGGGGGATTTTTAGGTTTGGATTTATTCATGCATGGAGTCAAAGCGACAACCCAATGCAATGTAATGCAAGAACGGAGGATGAGATCATGAAAGACAGGAAGCATGGATTATTAGATTTTACTTTGCTTCTCTTTTCGTCGCAAATCCAATGATCTTGAATTATTTTTTTTACATGCTACTGCTCCTTCCTTCGATGAACCAAAGCAGGAATGACAGGAAGTGTTAAGTGTGGCTCGTAATTGCCAAATCCATACAAACACCTGGCACAAAAAACCACCTCGTTTTATGCAATCTTCAATTCAAGAAAATGTAGGCACGCATTAAAAGTGCATTTAAAAATAAATTCTAGCAAGCCGGGTGGTTTTTAATTAAATAAACTATTTATACTAATAAATACAAAGGTTGTCTTAAAATCTCAGATACCGCTGCAATTAGTTAAAAACATGCGAAGTACAAGCTGAACAATGTAGAAATACTCAATTTGTCATTAATTTTTGTTAGACGCCGATCACGTTTTTGTTTATTAAGCAAACTACTGCTCATGAAATTCAAGTTTATCGGATTCTGAGTTTCACAGCGCAGTTACAGTGTAAGCCAAATACAATTAGTATTCATCACAACTAATATTAGTATGCATGTCCCATTCTTCTTACATGTAAATTTCTACATCGCACCAACTATGTAAACCTTAAGTTTGAAAACAAACGACGAGACACCTAAACAATTTCCCACATTAGGGAAGTTATTATTTTAATTTGAGTAAATGATTACGAGGTAATTTGTCATCCATTCCAAAGCACAGCACGAGTACTAGACAAGGATGTGTGGAGGAAATGCATACTTGGTGGAGGGCTCCACTCGCACTCCTGCCATTCCGTCGTCCGATCCCATTCTATTGCATTGTAAAATGTGTGATAACAATTTAAATTGTTGAAATCATAGACGGACCGTAATTCTTGTTCCACCACCACAGTAGAGCAGAGCAGAGGGAGAAGTGGAAACCACAGGAGTTCAATACAAATTTTCACACGATAATAATCAATTTGATTATGATTACACGGAGTTACCCCTTTAGTACATTACAGTATATATCTACATAGTCCCATCGTCCCATGCATGATCTGATCTGGCTTCCGAGTGATTTTGTGTGGTTTTCTTCTTCTCAAGTTCATTTTCACTCTCACCACATACACACATTTCCTTTCAAATTACAATAGGAGGAAGCTCGTTATTTTCCAAACAAATGATGTAGTGTGATTTGCATGTCTTTTATCTCCTTCTGTTTGCCAACACATTAGTACAATCCAAGCGTCAATAAAATCATGCAATGCATGAGAAACAAATCCATTCAAATTCAATTAAATCCCCACCACAGCAGACCTTTGAGAAATTGGAATTGACAAATTGGTTTGGGATCGACTGTACTGAACAACGCAACGCACTCCTGGTTGGTTTTCCTATTTACCTGTGCGGTTTTTCACCCAATTCCTTTCCTTCTGGCTTTGTGTGTGACCGCAAGGAACCATGGATCTTGATGCATGTCCGTCCATCCATTTTCATTTTGAGAATAAACAGAACATTGCATAGCAGCACATCGTGGATGAGGTTTTTACGCGTTAATTTGGTGGAAGGTATAACCACGGAAGGAAAAATCATCTGCTCCAACAAAGAGATTAAGACGGGCGCCAAGTTTTCCTCTCGAAGAATCAAAGAAGAAAAATCCAATTAGGTTTTTACGTCATTTTGAGGTTTGCGTTTGGTGATCAGCCAAGTTAACATTACGTAGTACGTTACAATCATAAATTGATTTGAATGATGGATCATCGTCATTGCAAATTTGAATAAAAGGATTTGATTATCATTCCATTGTATTATGTAGCTGCCTTGTAAATATGCTATACAGGTATTAAGGAATGATTAAAAGATTTACTGTGTTGTGCTGTGCTACGCAATGCATTGTTGATCGTTTTGTACGTACGTCTTATACGTTTACGACATGTCCATCATGCCCGAGGGTAATATTTGCATTCGCATCAGCAGAGCTACTTGGGTAGTTAGTGGTAGTGGCAGTGGTTAACTAGTAAATCATAAAATGCAATCTCTGACAATGGCGAGGTCAATCTAATAAGAATCCCACGGATGCGGATGCGGAGTCAGTGTTCTTGTTGGCAGCTGAGGAGGAATTGGGATTTGCATTGGGTTGACGGAGAGATTAATTTATTGGATGGAAGACAGATTGGGATTAATTTGGAGGATGCGGGGAGGAGGTTACAAAAAATTAGAGTATAAATAGTTGGTAATTAGCTGTCGATGACTTGGTAATTTCCTTGGCGGGAGTCATGCTGAGTAATATGATAAAGTTGAGATGAAGCGGACGGTTGCGGTGCGATGGGAATGAGCGGAGGCTGCGGCTGGCGTGGCTGACGAAAGTGGGTGCGAAAACCATGATTGGAGTGGCAGTTTGGATTTTAAATCAAATCCCCCTCCTGTCCCCTCCAATTATTATCCTAACTCGACTCAGCTGGTCGTCAGATTTTTAAACAAGGTGAGAAGATTTACTTCGCCTTTTTATGATGAGCGAGCAAATTAAGAACGGAATTTCAATACAAATACAAAGAATCTTTAATGTGGACTACGTTTAGTTACTTGGGGATCAATTTTAAAATTAATAGTACCTAGCACAGCTCACTATCACACCGGATGCAGATAAACTCTCGAACTGAACCGCCTTATGTTTATCTCGTAGAAAATTATAAATTTAAAACGTAGTGAAAATACACCGTGGTTGAAACATTGTATGATGGATTTAAAAGTCGATTTATTTTTTAATATACTCACTTATATTCTCCGAGCATTTTTGTTTGCTATTGTTCACTCACAAATGCAAATCCCAGATAAACCCACTAACTACAAGATGCAATTGACTGTAAAATTAAAAGGGAGACAAATCAGGGAGAAAGAAATCACATGGAGGGAAACATTTAGATATGGGATTAACTCAACACATTGTCATAGATGGGACAAGGGGAGATCATTGATGCAATTTCATGCACAGCTCTTCATTAGAGGACCAGGCGCCAAGTTCAATTGTCCTCGTAGAAAAAGAACATAAAGCAGACTCAAAAGTTGAGTAATTTCGTGAACAACGAGAACGAGTTTCCTCCTTGGGGGGAATGGGGAAAAAAATCCAAGTCAAAAGTTTTGCCGCAAGGAAATTGCTGTTTGTTGAACAACGAAACTTCAACTCCTGGCGGCGCACGGACGGACATCGCGTCCCCGCATTGTTGTTCCATGCTACGGACACGTTGGACGAACGTGTACGTCCGTCCAACAATGCAATTGAAACCCAAGCCACTGGCCACAAACTTACGACGACGACGACGGTCTCCTTTACTTTTTTACGCACTTCTGATCCTACCGTGTAGTACAGGGAAATGCTGTGAGGATTTCATGCCCATCCAATTCCCCCAAGATCCCAAGTCATCAGGAATTACTTGGGATAATGGGGAAGGGTCAATTTAATCAAAAAATTAAAACCTAATTTAGTTTTTCAACACTTGCTTTAATTCGGGGGACCTTAATTAGTTGTCGATGACGGGGAAGAAATTTCAGGTTGATTCCTTTTTATAGAGTTGCTGATGTCATGATATGCACCGGGGATATTATATTCAACAACAATCATCAATTGTTGGCTTCTTCGCGTCTATGCGGCTGAGCTAAAATGCAGAGCAGCGTGGAGTGGCGAAGGGAGGGAATAAGAATAAGATCCTATGATCTTTAGTCTTATCTTTAAATTAAAATTTTAAATACTCCCATTGTTTAGTACTCACTCATTTTAATTAATACAAATGCAAATTATGGATTTGATTACGAGCAATGGTGAAGAACCTGTGAGGTTATCATATCATAGGCTGTGGGTTTGACCATTGTAACCAATTAGGATTTTAGCATGATGTTTCGCTACTACATAGAATCTGCAATACAAATATATGAATTCTTCAAATAATGGCAATGGATTCCCTCACCGGTACGCACATGTGTGAGTTTTGGTAACCAAAGATTTTATTCAGGCAAAATTCTCAACGAGGACTTCTAACTGGGTTTATTAAACCATAATTACCTAAGAAATCATTGAACCCGATGTCGTTCAAGTTATAGTTCATTGTCATAAATACAAATGATAATTAGTAGTTGATCACATGCCATTCAAGTATTCTAATGTGTAAGGAATGAGAAAATAATCTTTTCGTTTTTCTTTTAAACTGAAAATTGTGCAACGGTTGATCGGTCGAAAACCTTTTTTGAATTCCCATTTTCCTGGGAACTTAGGAATTGACCTCAATTCCTTTGAAAAGGAATCAATTTAATTGGTTGTATCATATTGTTTTGTGGAAATGCAAGTCATTTATAATGCGGAGCTGTTGGTCCCCTTGCCTTGCCTCGGCCTGTTAGTTGACTCGACTTGAGCCCCGCTCCAGTTGAGTTCATTTCATTACCCGGTGTTTTCCCTCCCCCCTGACCTTTCCTTTGAGAGTCTTTCCAACTCTCAGCATGAGCCTTTGTCTTATCCTCCGTCCGTTTCTAAATTTTGTTTTCATGCTCTTTCATCGTTTTGTTCTTGTAATTAGGAACGGTGTCTGGAGAATTGGCTTCCCCGCTGGGACCATTTTCAAATCCAACCAGGTGCTTTTCCACCGCATTCAAACTCAAAACTTACCGCACCGCACTGCCGCTAACCACTCGGACACAATTCATTTAATATGCATTGACCAGTCAGCGGAAAGGAAATCCATTTCCCAAAAAAGTTTTTCTTTACTAAATTATTTTCTACTCAAATCCACTTAATCATTCATAATTTCATGTCTGATTGTATTTAAGCTAAGAGATTCTACGAACTATAACTAGAAATAATTATAGTTTATGATACACTAATAAATAATTTCTACCTGGCAGTTTAGTTTCTCAATAAAATGTAATACGTTTATGCACATTCTGTTCTTCTTGCATAAATACACACGCTATTCCACGTTGAATTGCAAGTTTTAAAACATTCTACTGCATTTTGTGCAGAACTCGACATTTTAATCTATGCTACATTTTAATTACACTAGAGTTTTAGGATTCTTTTGTTGAAATCAAGCGTGAAAAGAGGATTGGTTGGAACAAAATACAAATAAAATTAATTTTTTGTTAACATAATACGAACGGAAATACTAACGTTGAGCTAAGAAATCCAAATACTAGTTAATAAACACGTCCCGTATTTATGGAGTATGCGTTCAAGTGCTAGACAATAATTCATACGACTGAATTCTGTCTGGGGTTATTACGCTTTGCCCTCGTTTCAACAAAACAAAAATGAATAGTTTCCAAACTCAGGCCATTCCTCGCCAACCCAGGCCGGGCATGCACGTACGTAAATTCCCTTAAAACCTGAAGTCACGTTCATCGTTTATCGTAGCAAAGCAAATTGGAGCAATTTGCAAAAATTTGCACGTGAGATCCAGTACATATGGATGGTGTGGAGGTGCAGTAAAACAATAAAACTTGGATTCATGCTCTCACCTCAAATAACGCGACTGCTCCTTCCTCCACATGCAACCCCAATAAAATATTATAAGCACCAAACGGAGCAAAAGGAAATAAATGAATGCATGTAAAACAATACAATTCCAGTAATGAAAATTAATGGGGCTGGGAGGGAGGGGGAGCGCTAAATCTAATTTGCAAGGATCGTATACGCCGACCGCGTCGAGGACCGGTTTGAGTTTATTATTATGAAATGTTTTTGAAGGAAAATAATAACTTTTCATTTTTTCTTCGTTTCCGTAAAAGCAATTATGCCATAAGGAAGAAAAGCAGGCCTTCACCGTGTCGGGGTTGGATTACATTAAGTTATTTTTTGCACGTCAAAACTGCTGGAAGGGGAGTCTACACTCCTAATAAATGACATTTAATTTCCTAATAATGGGTTGGAGTCAAGAGCCGAAGTCATTAGGATAATGAAAGGCGCCTTGAGTGTTCTCCAAGTCAAAGTCAAAGGTCACTCTATGTACGTGACTGCCTGTCCCCCCCTTGTCATTCTATTTCCCCCCACACTAACTTTAAAGGACATAAAATGAAATGACGATGGTGGGAAATTACTAAGTTGTGTTATTTGGAGTACTTTTTGCTTCAGAAAAAATTCCAAGGCTCGAAGTCCCCCTCTCCGTTCAGAACAGCGCAGCGCAGGCGCATAGCGCAACCCTTTTACCTTACGTCCGTGCCGTGTCCGTTGTCGCCGCACCGCGACCGCGGCCCCGTCGAACATAATGGAAATGGACCGTCCAACAAATTACGAGTCGGAAACACTGTGTTTATAAAATCTTGTCCTCGTCTTGTCCAACTCAAATTGAAGGATTGCCGTATTAATTACGACGAGGACAGTCTCACAAAAAATACATGGTATGGGTCTGTCTTGAATCAGGCTTACCATCTGCACTTGGGATCTTACTTGATTTCTCACGATAGGAATAGAAAATGTTGTGGTTTTGATTTCGCTCCAATGCCGTGTGGGATAGATACACAAATGACATGACAATAGTCACTCTGATGACATGATGAAATTAAATCGTTAAACTTCACAAGAGTTATTTCTAAACTAGAGAAACTTGTACGGTGTGCAAAACGATACCGGGAAATAAATATTTGATGGAGAATTTCAAATTTAAAATCTGATCAGAATTGTACAAATTATTTCCCCTTTTACAAATTTCTTAAAACAGGTTGTTTCCGTAGATGCCAGTGGCAAGTAGTGGGTCTTGTGACTTAAGTGCACTAGTATTCTCTAAAAATTAATTCTTTCTTTTCATAGGATAATTCGCACATGAATATTTTGCTTTATTCACAGGATTGTTCTCAGGAATGTTACAACAAATTACACACCCACCTTCTACTCACATCCATATAAATAGTCATGAGATCAAATGTGACAGTTATTGTCAAATTAGGATTAACACTAAATAAAAGGACTTTTCACCGAATGAATGAATTCAATTTGAGATTGCCGCATGCAAATGAGTTCACAGTCCAGGAGGGAGGATACTAATTAATAAATCCAATTGCATTCAAACCCATCAATAATTAATCTCAGTTATCAACTTCAACAATAAAAACAACACGGAGAAAACCATTTTTTTACGTAATAACGATGTCATCCGCCGGACTCCTCAGCATTCCCATTTTTCAGTTCATGTTCCCGCGCCTTAATCCTCAGAGCATTGATACTCGACGTCCTCCGGTCCAGTTCCCCTCCCGAATTATTTCCGGATCCACTTTCCGAGTGATGAAAATCTGCACTTCCATCGCTTTTCCGACTCGGGTTCTCCGTTTCACTTTCCGGACTTTGATTTGGACTTCGGGAGTTGTCACTGCTCGCGTATCCATTGTTATTTCCATTACTATTGGGTTTTAGAAGAAATTCATGTTGCGCATGCGCTTGTGACTGCGACTGGAGTGGATGGTGGCCCATGGGTTGTTGATGTGCAGCGGCTGCGGCTGCCGCGGCGGCGGCCGCTGCCCCATTCAAATGTGCCAAAAGATTTTGAAATGATGGAGCTCCGGCTTGAAGATAGGCGGCAGCCGGATTCACGAATGGACCGCGGTAACCCAAGGCGGGATGATGAGGAAAATACGCGGCGGGTAAATGTGGACTCCATGGGTGTGGGATTCGGTGGGGGAGGATATTTGGCGGGGATGGTAAGGGATCCAACGGCCCATTGTGCTTCCGGAGGTACAGGGGTGGGTACGGCATAAGACCGGAGGGTTGAGGTTGCTGGGGAGGACCTCCGAGGCTCACCGTTGTTGAGAATGGATTGTAGGGATGGGATTGAGGTCCGACTACATTTGGGGGGATCAAAAATTTAATTAATTACAAAATTAAATGGATGATATTATATTCGGGGATTTTGTATACACTTTGATGTGAAGTAAATATGAATGCATACCTTTTTCATTCTTTCGCCACTTGGCTCGACGATTCTGGAACCAGACCTGGAAGAATTAGGAATAACCTATTATTAATTCAATAGTTATTAGAGTTAGAGTAATTGGAATATTATATTGTCCGGTTAAGGCAGTTTGGCGTTGTTCGTTAGAAGAAATGTGTAAAGGACACATGCTACACAAGCACAAATAAGAAAAAATTAGATAAAAAAAATAAATTAATGTCGAAAAACCTTAAGCACCCAACTAATTTTTTAATTGGTATCATTTTAAGCAGTGTGAATTCTAGTTTCACCCTTCGTGCCGCATTTACCTGTTCCTAGAAAAAACCTTGTTGCAAACTAATAAATTTAGCTAATTTAATAAAATAGTGACAGACGCTTGACCTTGACTGCAAATTAGATAAATTTCATATGAGCATATGGCTGTCTAGCCACAAAATATAAATATGTATTTCTCCTGTCTATCCTGTGGTGGAGTGGGTAGGTGCGGCGGATGGACATGGACGGCCGTGAAATAAAAAACCTGAGTCCAAATCGCATCTCCAAGACTCCTTTATTATCCGTCATCCTAGGGCCATATCTTAATGATGTCAAATAATGTGGATGGATGGATGGAAACTTTAGTGAAGCAGAGTCTGACAGACTGCATTGGTTTAAAAGCAATTTAAGTCATTGTCTCCCAATGGCACCATCACCGCACCACCGCACCGTATACCCCCAAAACATTACATTGTGTTTTTTTATCCCCACCTTTTCCTCCCCGACTCAAAGGGCAGACAACCTATTAGGCTTATCATGAGAAAAACACGGCCAGGTAATTAGCTTTAATTGCTCCTTCCATTAAGGTAAGATTAAATTACTTTTTTCCCTTCTGGGGAAGGGGCCTGGGTCTCAAATTCCTAACTGTCCACATTTAAATTCTGCACCGCGGAATCTCTTATCCTTAATTATACGGAGTGGTGGGAATTATGATTGAGTTCTTAGAACAGATTTAATAACGGCGATTAATATTAATCTAATTTACACTGGTGGCAGACGGATGTCTATTAGATTTTTAGATTTGATCGACGATCGTGCATTAGATTCGATAGACGAAGAACTTGTCTCAGCTATACATGCGTATTAATTCAAATAATGACGTCACCACACCAAGTAGCAAGCATTTAACCAATCCAATGCTAATTTAGACATTACACGCGGTGAAAATTGGATTATGGAATAATTCTTCTACTAGGAACTAATAACAATTATTAGCAATTACAAGCTCCAGTAAACTTGATTATAATAATTAAATAGTTCCTCGTGTCGTAAATGGGCAAACATGTTTTTGCATTTTAATTTATAGATTAGGAAAATGTAGATGTTAGCTCACCTGGATCCTTGCTTCTGTCAAGCCAATTTTCAAGGCCAACTCCTCTCTGCAAAATAAAAAAAATACAACACGTTAAAGTCTTGAGATCTGGGAATTGAGTTCAACTAAACTTAACATTAAATTAAATTGCTAATTGCACATCACTAATTTCAAGTCAGTTCAATAATTAATTATTCGCATCCATAATTAAAAATACTAAGAAGTTGCTTTTTGCTTGGAGTTTTAAAATAAATTATTAACACTAATTGGAAATATTTGATGAGATGAAAAAGAATCCCCAGGAATTTAAACTCGTTAAAATCACTCATCATGGTTTCACGGAACCTTCGGTTGTCAATTTGAACAAACTCTTCGAACCGGGGACACCCCGCCGTGAAAAGCAGTTGTTTTCTGAACTTTAATTACTATCGTCAATTTTGGATTTGAGGGAAACCTCCTTCGGCACGCACGCACCGCACCTTTTCCAAGTCACTCCATCCTTCTCTCCCTCCAAACCAGTTAATCTTCCTCTTAAACTAATTACTTTAGGTGTAACTCAAACTTCAAATGGGGCGGGCTCAACTTCAACTGTTTCCCTACTCAAAATAGAGGTATTTGAGAATCTCGGAAATGATTGAATTGGCAAAAGCGTGCAATAAATCTGAGACATGCGACATAGACACCTTTTCGCAACACTAAACATTTCGAATGTGTACTAACTTGGAATCAACCCTATTTTTAAAGAAATGCAACTTACAATATTACTAATTGACGTTTGATAACTTTATTTTAATGCTAATTAATAGTTAAACGGATGCAGGTAGGGTTAACTCGTTCTTGCAGATGTCGGGAAGAATTCAAGCACGCTGCCATGCCGTTTTCATTAATAATACCGCAACAAAAACTTTCCGATGCGATGCCTTGATACAATTTACGACAACCTAAAATCACCACAGCTAAGATTTAAAGCTGCAGCTGAGAATAATAATTGGATATTGGATTGACAAATTTATTCAATTTAATAATTATTTTATAATTTAGGTAAGCTTAAATTGACAAAAACTACTTCAGCTCCCGTCTGTCTGCGAGCAAATGAATGTGGTAATACGGTCAAAAAAAATTTCCCAATTTGATACTTATTCTAGCAGAACTGCAAACTGAGAGTCCTTAATGGGTATTTCCATGCAGGAATTTACTCCAGAAATCAAATAAATTTGCTCTGGGATAAAAGTGCAGAAATGCAATGCTTACAATTGTAGATATATAACTAAACAAATTCCTGCAATGCGAGACTAACCTTGCGGTTTACTTCATCTAACCTTCAGATATTACGAAATAATGAATTTTAAAATTCTAAATTGACGTTATGAATAGCTCAAGAACTGAAATAAACGGAAATGGGAAATATCCATGTCAAATATCCAACAGAGTTATTCAGTGCTAAAGTCTCAATTGAGTTCTACTAAGTAGGCGTAATCTCGTCGCATTTACTTTGATTAATAAATTCACCATGTATATTTATCGCCGCTTTAATTTTTGTAAGTTCTTTTAAATATCATAAGCATTTGTCAGCTAACATTAATGTGCCTTCGGTGAAAACACAGGGCTAGTCAGTATTTAGACAAGAAATGTAATAAGTTAAGGAATTTCTACTAACCTTGTAAAGACATCTGGATAATGAGTGCGTGCAAATGCTTTCTCCAACTC